>CAUYRH010035063.1:0-96815 GCA_963574655.1 Perodicticus potto | reverse complement strand
GAGAGGGAGAGGAGAAAATAACATGTTTTTATGCTTATATAATCTTGTTCAATATTTCCCTATCTATACATTTCTTATGAAAATTTGAGTATACAGAGAAAAGCCACTTAATATTGAGTTAGCAGAACGATTCAGAGAGTTGGATTTTAGCTAATTAAAGTTCATCTATTAACATCTTACAGCAAATAGCTTATAAACTATAAAGTATATGTATACCCCTTTTAATGGAACTATTTAAAATGACTATTCATTTAAAAATATGGTTAGGTTAATTCTAACAAATCACAGATCTCTTCATATCCATGTTCTGTACTAATCCTTTGTTATTCTGCAGTATCACTAAAATTGAAGTATTGCTGGTTTCTTATTTTGTACATAAAGTTTAATATCAGGGAGTAGATACTGACCATATTCATATATCTAAAATGATTTGTTATGACAAGGTGGCTTGCGAAAATTTTGCACTGGTCTACATCAATAAAAGCTTACACTTTAACAAAAGTGCAGCTGGTTCTTTAAATATTCATGAAAATAATACTATAAGGCCTTGGCTCTGTAGGGTATTTGCTTTCTTTTCAAGAGTTTCGTTCTGCAAATGTGATGGTGAAAAGGTGGCATATGATTCTGAATGAGCTATTGTGATAAGGAAAAAGAGATTCTGATGGAAAATGACATCATCTGGGCCTTTTGCTTTTTTCTTAAAAGAGATCAAGAAGTGTTACTTGGCAAATAACATGAAAAAGAGCTAACCACATGAGAAAACAGGAGACAACCAGGAGAAATGTGCTAATTCCAAATATGTCACTTTCAGAATTGGTCACACTCTCGGTTACGTGACAAGGGCTAGTCTTTCCTAGGAAGTAACAGAGATTCCCTAGAAGCTTCCAGTGATGAGATGGTCAAGCAGCTTGCAAAACCTGTTGACCAGGATTATAAAGAAGTCATGTTTGAGGTCCAAGCACCTATTTTAAGAAACCCCTACTTTGAATTTAAGGCTGATTATCTTATGCCTCCCCACCAGGGGTCACTAAGCTAATGATAAATACAAGTGCTGTTTTGATTTGTAATCACTGTTTCCATTGACAACCTGAGGAGAAAAAAATATGATGTCCAAGACCCTACTAGGGAAGAAATACAAAATATTTCTCAATAATAATGACAGTATTTTTATATAAAGAGTCAAAATACAATAGTCGTACTTTAGCGTAATGTTTACAGAGAGGGCAATACTCTATAAGCCTGTTAGCTTTTACAATTCTATCCAGACAAATGTGGAGTCAGATTTGAATATTATGAATTTATATAGGAAATCCTTAGATAATTTGAACATAAAGCAGAGGCAACTGCATTTCATTTAGACACATCCTGATTTCAGCAGTAATTAGTTATCTAAGTCAGTCTTCATTTCCAGTGGTACCTTCCATCCCTCATTCTGGCTCTCCGTCTTGGTACTAACTGTAGTCTCTAGATCTGGAATAGTTTGGCTTTGAACAGGCTACATTGATGTTAGACAGAAAGAGTGAAGGGCTGAAACCTTCTATTTCAAAGTACATTTCCCTTGAAGTTAGCTTTCCACAAGTTTCTGAAATTTAAAAGATGACGATGGGTCTAAGGGTTTGTATCATCTTGGTTACTTTTTGCTCCAGAAAAACTGACACCGACATTTTGATATTTGAAGACTATACCTAGTACAATTCCCTCAGAGCCTCGAGTTTACTCTTTCCACTGAGGAAACTCTCCCCCCTGGGACATTTGGGTAGGTCGTTCCTTCGTCTCAGTTATCTCTTGAACTGGGACAGTCCTTAACCACCAGACCTAAATGGCGCAGATGTTACTTTCCATCTACCCCCCATACTTGGTTTTACTGGAAAGTGCCACATTGTCTTAGGAGTTTAGTTGCTATTTATTATTTGCTGTCCCTTACCGGGAGCCCCTGAGAGGTAGGGATTTTATCCATTTTCTGTTGAATGTCCAACATCAAGAAGCATGCCTGGCATGCTAGGAACTCAACAGGTATTTCCAGATAACTGAATAAATGAACAAATAAACAAACCAATGTATATATGTACCAGGTATTTGCCAATTTAGGGCAGCAAAATGCAGATGCGACATGGACTGTGACCACGAGGCATTTATATCTAGTTGAAAAGATAACCGTTGAGCACAAAATAATTTGTTGTAGTTCTTTATCCTTTTTGAACTGTACCAAACAACAATAGCAGAGAGATGAACTGTTCTTCACCTACAGAAACACAAACTTTCAATGGGAACCTCTGGCAAATGGCTCAAACATTGGAAATATTTGTTTTAACTAAACCTTTTATAATTTGAGAGGTTCACAAAGAAAAAGCCAGTCTGTGTTTCATCATGAAAGATACGATTTGGGGGCTGGGTAGCTCATTGTTCAAAACCCATATGGGAAATCTTAGAGTATTATGTGCTTATTACATCTTGGAATTCATTCTTTCATCTCTAAATTCACAGCATAGACCAGCACATCAGACACTTTCAAGATGAGACATCATCTTATGAACTAACAGCACTTAATTAATTTTTTCTTTTGCCTTTTTTCTCCTTTCCAGTTATCACAAAGACAGAGCCTGAGGAAATGTGAAAATGCCCTTTCTGTTCTTTACCTCCTGTCCATGGATCAGAGCTTTCAAATCTGAAATTTCATTTTCGTATTCTCCCAAACTTCAAATTAAGTTCCTTTTTTAAAAATCCTGCTTGATACAGGATATAATTGAAAATAAAAACAGGTAGGAGCCCCTACTCTCTATATTTTTCGAACATGCAAGATTACCTGATACCGTCACGAACTTTACCTGTGTTGCATGGCTTCTCCAACCACTATCCTGATAAATACTATTTAGTGGACACACAGATCCCTGCCTGACTTTCCAGAAAGTTGGCAACCTCACACTTTCCTACTGTTGTGATAGACTCACTTGTTTTTTTTTCTTTCCCCACCCGTTCAGAAAAGAAAAAGTGGGAAAAGGAAGGGGTTAAAAAGACACCCCGTAATGAATGTGTTTAATAGCTGACATGTCTTCTTCTTTTTTTGTTCCATTAAACTGGCACATACTCAGCGTGGCATTGTTCATTTGAAGTGGTTTCCCATTGTTCTCCTACCAGCCTTATTCAAGGCCTACTGACAGATGACCTATCAAATGTTTGCTCCTTTGTCTTTCAACCTTCTTACCACCCCTAATTTCTTTTTCTTCTTTTTTTTAAGGCACCGTCTGTTCACCCCCTGGCTCTTCCTCCTCCAGGGGTAGCAGTTGGTAAGCCGGGGCCCTCCCCAAGCCAGCGGCTGTTATGCAGAGCATGACTGGATCCCAATTATCCCAGGACGAGCAGCACATAAATTAGTAGTGTTTCTAAAGCTGTCATGGATAAATTTTTCTTATTTCCTGAAACTGTCATCAGAAAGAAGAGGGGTTCTAAGACGAGCTCTGACACCCCTGTTGCTTCTTGAAGACAAAGAGGCCATAAAGTTTCCGGCAGGTCTGAGCCAAGAACAGGCTTACAATGGTCCAGGGTTATTGTGGATTTTTAGGGAATAAAAGAGAACTTGCACGTGGTTGGAGGGAAGTTCCATATCAAAATAGCTAAGAGAATATCTATCCATAGTAAAAATTGTTTTATTACTCTCCTGGAATATTTATGCTGAGGCTGCTTGGGTGACAGTGTTGCTGGCACTCAACTATGGGTTGGGAGTTGGTACAAACAAGTTGTCACTACCATCAAGTTACCTTCATCCTCGGGAAGGCTGCTGTGTTCCAGCAACTAAAACTGAGCTTCTTCAAATCTGTCTGAACACACTTCTGAAAGTTTCTCTCTTCATCTGGGCCCATCTTCAGTCCCAAAAGATACCTGTTCTATTCCAAATCCTCTCCCTGTGACTGAATTCCCTCTCTTTGCCTCCAAATTTTGATACACAGATTGTACTTTCTGGTATAGTTGACATCATTTATACAGAATTCAATTATTTTCTAATTACATGACCAATCATATAACCTATACATGTATACACAATTATATGATATATAATTTTAATGATTTTTTATCAAATACTTGGGGATGTCTTTTGGGGAAAAAAAGTATTTTCTTTCACACGGCATCTCTTCCAATTAAAAGGACAGGTCATTCTACAAAGGTAGAAGCAATCCCCTTCAAAGGTAGTGGAAGATGCATGCCGTGATTTATTTAAACAAGTTATTTTCTTCAAGACAAATTAATTCTGTGCTTCCCAAATTTTGTGAAAATTTTATCAAAAGAAAATGAGTTGAACTGAGCAAAAGTACTGCTAAGAGTAGATAGTATCTGCATAATAAAAATAAAATAAAAATTTAAATTGCAGTAGGTATTCAATTGGCAGAGACATGGATCATAAATGTTTTTCAATGTGACTTCAATTCTATGTAAATGACTGTTTCTCTGCTTTGTTCTACTCTAAATGGATGTAAATATGAAAGCAGATTCCTTAAGAGAAGAAATTCTAGTATGACTGTCTTTTTACCAAACTGAAAATCAATCATTGCATTTCCTAATATCACATCCTTCAGGTATGAATTAAGTTTTACATTCACATACTAGAAAAGCAAAATGTATTGTTAGTCTGCATGACTGTTTTTTGTTCTCCTTATATGGAAATTTCATTTTACACTTTTCCATCATGATAGAGGATTTGATATAAGTGAAGTCTATAAACATTTTTAAATTGATGGTGAATTAATTTAGTAAGTGAACTTCTGAGAAATGAGGTATGGGATTGAACTCTAGATCCCATTGACAATCCAGATATCCCAAATAAAGCTTTGGTTTCACAGGCAGGGGAAGAAATTGTTCTCTCCCACATAAACAAGAAATACTGTTCACTGCTGTTGATTTACAAGAGAAATTAGGCTATGAATTCCTTGTACTTGGCTGATTAAGCTTAAAATTTGTAGTACATTGTAATTACCAAAGTACCACCTAGGCATAAGCTACGTCATCCCTATACTCAGTATTGTCGCATTGCTGAAAATATGTGGCCATTGTTTTTCAATAGATGGCATAAATCAGGCTCCGATTATCTACACAGTTGTAATTCACTAACTTCTGGATGACATCCAAACTCTTCAAGCACATCTGCTCCACACACTAGCAAAATGTACGGCAACTTGTGCAGCACAATTCAACTTAACAATTTAAATATTTTATATAATTAATGATATGTAATTAAACTTAATGTAATTGCATTTGGGTTCTCAGAGGTAACTATTTTACAATTAGTGTTTCATCAACAAATAGCTTTTCCAAAGCATAGCACAGCTCTTCCTACAGTAGAAAGTCATACCCAGAAGTGTCCCCGTTAGAATAAATAAATCATGAACCAAAACTAAACATCCTGATCCACAGGCCCTTGGCTTGTGCCTTTGTTAGAAACAGGAGGACGGTGTGTGCCCAAACCACACATCAACCTCCATGCTTGTGGTTTTGCTTTCAGCCTGCTAAAAATTGGATAAGGGGACAAGTAGGTCCAGTGACTACATGGCCTTTTTTATAACTTTGCAGACACAATTACAGGGGCCTAGAAAGTGGAGTCCTGAGATTCTGCACTCATGTCCCAACAGGCCCAGTAAGAATGCCTGCTGACCTGCCTTCCTTCTTTGGATCAGGTACTTGATAGGGAGACAGAAGGAGATGGTGGAGGGGCAGCATCCAAGAGGCTGTTCTACCTTCAGAGTTGCAGGGAGGGTGTTTGTTCAGCACCAGAACTGGGGCTACATATGGGGAGTCATTCCATGCCTGCCCCACTTACATTTAAGGCCACATCATACAACAACAGAAATACTGCCACCAGGATTTTTGAGACTTTTGACCTTTGAACTATCTACGGAGCACATACATGATTTTAAAATATATCCTTTCCCTAGATTTTGAGTTTGAAAGAATTGTATCTCATAGGTTCCTTCCTTTAGATCAGTGGTTCCCAACCTTCCTAATGCCACGACCCTTTAATACAGTTCCTCATGTTGTGGCAACACCCAACCATAAAATTATTTTCGTTGTTACTACATAACTATAATTTTTGCTACTGTTATGAATTGTAATATAAATATCGAATATTAGGTGACCCCTGTGAAAGGGTCGTTCAACCCCCAAAGGGGTCATGACCCATAGCTTGAGAACCGCTGCCTTAGACGGAGGGATCAATGGTATAGCTACCTGGCTGCCTTTCCAGACTTAAAACTGTGAGGCCCAAAACGCCTCTGGAAGGAACTACCACCCACTCCTTCCTCTCAAAAGAATCCAATCTTCTCTCTCTTGTTCATGCCCAAGATTAAGTTCCCCCCTTTTTTTTAAGGACTTTTCTGAACAGCTAAACCTTACCTGTTCACAGTTAATGTCAAATTAAAACTTCCAGGCCATAATGATAAAATGAGTCAATAGTATTATAGCTTTTAGGAATGGCCACTCTCAACTCCTACTGACTGTTCTTTCATTCCTAGATGATATTCTTATTTCTTAATTTTTCCATTTTAAACACTGTTATATGACTTTCTACTATGGAAGGTAAGAAAGTAGTTATCTCTCCTGTTGAAAACATATTTCTCCTTTTACCTTTTCCTAAGATAGACACAAAATTAAAAATATATTCATTAATACGACTAGGTTCACTGTAGAGTATATAATGCTGAAATAACCTTTTTTATAAAAATTTTAATTTAGCTAGGATTCCATTTTTATTTGCGTAATTGTCTATGAAATCAGTGGTAACTATGCCCCAACTGCAACCTTTCCCCAAAGCAGGTGAAGACATAAAGTTCCATTTAGTGGGACAACATTCCCCATGCAGTCCTATCTACCCCACTCCAAACTCAGTAACCAGCAACAGCTGCTATCTGGAAGCTTCCCTCCTAGCATGATCCTGAGAATTCTCTTTGACTCTATCCTGCAAAGGATCCACTTTTCCTGAGGCTTCCTCTTCATCGGTTCTCTCCTACTTTAAAAGAAGCACACTCTCAAGTAGTGCTTTCCCAAGAAAAGTTATGTGAGGACACAATTATTGAAATTTTAATTTTTTTGAAAAAAAGACTGCACACTTGTCTGAAATTTAGCTACATAAAGAATTTTACTTTGAAAATTATTCTTCTTAATACAAGGAATGTATTTGTTCATTATCTTCATCTTATCAGTGATGCTACTGACAGGTGTTGAGTCCACTCTGATTCCTTATTAATTCTAGGGGGATGGTATGGTTTGAATATTCATGTTTCCTAAAATTCACATTTTGCAATCACAGCCCCCAGGTCTTTAGGAAGTGATTAGGTCACAGTGGCAGAGGCCTCATGCATGGGATTGGGCTCTTAGAGAAGCAATCTCAAAGAGCTGCCTTGCTCCTTCTGGCACATGAGGACACAGCAAGAAAGTACCATCTGTGAATTACAAAGCAGAGCCTCCTCTGAGATGGAATCTGCTAACACCTTGAACCTGAACTTCCCAGCCTTAGAGTGGGGAGAAATAAGTTGCTGTACATGTCTAAACCACCCAGTTTATGGTATTTCGTTATAGCAGCCAGAATGGACTAGGACAATAAATATGTTTTTGTTTTTCTTTTTATTCTTTCTGGGAGTGTTTATCCTTGACATATTTATCCCTAAAGTTCTGAAACATCAACATGTCCCTTGGGATGAATTTTTTCTCATTTACTGTGCTGGGAACTCAATGTGCTAGGTCCTTTCAATCTGGAAATTCATGTCCTTATTGATATGTTTCTATTATCATTTCCTTCTCTCTGCTTTCTGATTGTATCTGTTGGGAGCTGCTGTTACTCAGATGTTGAATTTCCTATGACAGTAGGGTTCAAAGTCTAGTTCACAGGTCAGCAGTGTCTGTATCACCAGGGAACCTGCTGGAAATGTGCGTTCTCAGGCTGAATCCTAGAACTTCTCCACCCAAGACTCTAGGGATGGGGCCCAGCAATCAGTTTTCATAAGCCCTCTAGGTGATTCTGATGCCAAAAAGAAGAAAAAAAGAAAAATGCCACTGCTCTGTACTGATCCTCTATTTTTTCTTCCACTTCCCGTATTTTTTATCTTTTTACCTACTATGAAATATTCCCTCAGTGTTTCCCTCCAATCCTTCTATTGGCCTTTCATTGCTTTTATTAGGAATAACCAGTTTTTAATTTCTGGGCACTTATTCATTGAACATTTCCCCAGGTACCTGTTCTTGTTTTGTAGCTGCTTTATATTTTCTTATCTTTGTCAAATTATCAATTTAAGTTTTATTCTATTTATTTTGGATGTCTTCACTTCCAGTATAGTGTTTTTTTCTCTCTCTGATTCCTTTCTCTTTTCTGATTTTCCTTTCTCTACTCTGTTTTAGAAGGTTTTATAGGTAATTGTCAATCTTTGGATGTTCACATCTACTTAAAAGTAAAGAAATGAAAAAAAGAAATCTGAAATGTCTGTGTGCACAAGCAGGGACTGTGAACTGCAGGTCTCCCTGTGGCTGTTTGGGGGATGCCTCCTAAGAGTCAGTACTTTCTGCTCCTTTCCTTGGGTAGTCCAGTTTGTCAGAGAGGAATTCTTCCATGAAGAAACTGGGGAACACTCTGCTTGTCAGAATGAAAAGAACCTAAAGCAGGCAAGGCTGTGGTATCTCACTGCTCAGCTTGCAGGCCTTCAATTTAGTCCCCTACGTTCAGTACAATTTCTCACTCCCACTCCCAGCTATTTCTGAATCCTATTCCTTTCTGACTTAACCTTTCTGGAAAGTGGGCATTCTCCCTTCTGCTGGAGTGACAGAGGTACTACTGCTCAGCTCTGGAGGGTCAGGGAGGATCTATAGGTCTTAACACCCAATGGTCCCTCATCCTTCCTACTTCTATCTTCTTCTGCAGCTACCATCAAAGTGACCTGTTGCCTCAATTCCTGAGTCTTCTTGGGGTTCTGCAGCTCACCTGGACTAGTTAGCTGTAAGGGGTAGTTATTTGTTGACTACCAGGCTTCTAATTCAGTTACTATTTACCCATCTACTTTTCAGCTTCCAAAATCATGTTGTTTTCTATTCTAATCACTCCCCTTTTTGCAGTCCTGGATGGTTATCCTGTCTGCATTTCT
Source organism: Perodicticus potto (assembly GCA_963574655.1). Lineage (NCBI taxonomy): Eukaryota > Metazoa > Chordata > Mammalia > Primates > Lorisidae > Perodicticus > Perodicticus potto. The sequence goes on along the minus strand of CAUYRH010035063.1, from coordinate 87,702 downwards.
TTCTGTCATGTTGGCAGTATGGGTGTAGAACTAAACCTAAATGTTGAATGCATGATGTTCCTGGAAGCCCTGGCCACACTGTGGAACATCAGTAGAGGGTGATCCTGAGTGCAGGGTTGGGACACATTGCTGTTTTCCGAGTGCTGGCAGGGAGTGGGTAGGGGGGAGGAAAGGCATCGGCGTCCAGCGGACTCCTATGCATTGTGATGAGGAAGGGGGAGCCCAGGGCATCTTGATTCTCCCATGAGCCAACAACTCTGTGTAAATTATATTTATCTGATGATAAATGGAGAGAACCTTGGTTTCCAAGCTTGAGTGACGATCTATAGAAACGTAAACCTGCAATTTGGCAATTAAGAAAGACTTACAGGCAAAAATGAAATTTTTCTCCTTTGATGTATTATTTCAGTCACGGATCATAGGGGTGACCCTTACCCTCATTTGTCTCCTTTAGGTTGAATTTCCAAGGCATTGTAAACTTGGACCACAGATATGCAGACATACAAATGATTTGATAGTCAATATCAGTCTAGTTGCCTTCCAGGTTTAGGCAATTAGTTGGTGTTTCTACTTTACCTTCCTGTCCTGGTAGTTTGGACTTAAATTGATTAACGCTTAGCCTCTTTATAGATTCTTTATTGCACACATTTAGTTGCAAAAAATAAAAAATAAAAAGGAAATGAGCTAAGCATACAAAAGCAATATATTTATGGAACTATCTTTTGTCGGCCAGAAAATAATTACTAACTCAGCAATAGTGGGGAGGGGTGGGGCAAAATAATTGGTGATACTCTCCTTCACACTTGCTCTTAACCAACCAACTAGTGTGCTTAAAAATCAAATAAAGGTATGGTATGATATAGTAGAAAGAACACTGTGGTGGGACTCTCTCAACAACTGGTTTCCAATTTTCCTCTACCATTGACTGGCTACCCGAGACTTAAAAAGCAAGAACTTCTGAATCATTTTCAATTTCTTTCAATTTCTAATATAATCTGAAATGGTCAGACTCAGATAAATCACTTCATCTTTGGATTTCAGTGGTCTAATCTGAAAAATGAAAATGATAAACCAGAAGATGCCCCAGGCATGTTCCATATGTTTTTATACTCCTCACATTATCAGTGTCCATGCTGGCTAAGATAAGCGTGCATTATTGCAAGGTCTGGGATTTCTCTTCCTACCCTACTTTAAATTTTTTAACTATAAAATAATTTTTAAAAATTGATTCTAAAACAATAAATGCTTTGGGTTCACTGGTTCAAAAGCATTTGTAGAGCTGTAGTGAAAACATAAGTGAAATCTAATTGGGAAAGCTAAATTATTTAATGTATTCCAAAGCTCAGGGCATCTGCACATGTTCAACAGTTGCACTGGTTTTGACCTGGTTCATTTGGTTCCTGACGATATGAGTTCTTATCAAGACAACTTTTTAGATTAAAAATTTAAATAGCATTAGTCAATGAAGCATTGCAGAAACACAAATAAAAAGCAAAGCATTAGAGAATGCAAGTGAGCTTCCTTAACACTGGGTTAAAGGATTCAGCTTAAATCCCCTGGATGGGTGCCCTGTAAGCCTGATTTAGGGAAGGGAATCACTAACTTCTTCTAGGCAATAACATCTTTAGTTTCCTTTGTCTTACTTCTTTGCTTTCTATGGGATCCTGTAGGATAAAGTCATGGTATTTTGGATTGTTTACTCCCAGAGTGAGAGGTTTATTTCTAAACCTTGAATATCAATTCATTAATTTGTAGTTACTTCATGGATGAATCTAGTGTCTAACTATAGTCTGAACACTTTACTGAGTTCCATCTGGTCCTGTTTTATTTTCCTTTTCTGGTGGTAAAAAGAGATAGATAATCTGGTCTGGGCAAATGGTAAAATGTTGGGATGTTTATCCAAAGTGGATGACTGACACTAGCTAAAACATAACCATTTCAGATAACTTTCTTTTAGTTTTTAAATGATTACGAAGGTACACTGATTGCGGTGGTTAGGCAAAGTCCCTCTTGTAACTGTGTCCCACCCTTCACTGAATCCCAAACAATAAAAATAAAATAAAATCACAATGAGATCTCACCTTAAAAAAAAAGATCATGAAGGTACATTTTCAATTCATCAGCAGCCACTCACCCACTCTCGAAAGGCAAGTTATGAGCTAGAGTGAAAAACAAATGATAATTTACCTCCATTGGGATCGAAAGTTTCTAAGTATTGTACAAACAATTTGTGTGATGGTCATTTTCGAAGCTATAAACTTTTCCTGAATGGTTAAGTATTAACAGAGATATACTCTGAAGCAGTGAGTGCTTAGTCTTCTCTAGAATGACTGATTCAAGTGACTTCTCTTTTAACTTTTTCCATTCCTAATTACTATACAGAAAAAGCTATAATGCTTGCAAAAAAGAAAACAAAACAAATCTATACTTGTTTCTTCTCATGGAATGGAGAGTGCTTGGTTGGAGATATATAGAACTAAAGTGATGAGAGATGACCTTTTAATCTCATCATGCTTCTCAGATTAACTAGAAATCAGCATTTTTTTTTGAGACAGAGTTTCACTTAGTCACCCTTGATAGAGTCTTGTGGAGTCTTAGCTCACAGCAACCTCCATCTCTTGGGTTCAAATAATCCTCTTGCCTCAGCCTCCCAAATAGCTAGGACGACAGGCACCTGCAACAATGCTCTAGTTTTTAAAGACAGAATCTCATTCTGGCTCAGGCTGGTCTCGAACCTCTGAATTCAGGCAATCCACCCACCCTGGCCTCCCAAATGCTGGGATTACAGGCATGAGCCACCACCCTGGTGCCCAAGAAATCTGCATTTTGTAATCTTGGCAGTACAGAACTAGAAGATAAATACTCACTTCCAAGAGCTGGGTCACTAACACAACTGAAAATAGTTGTGATCATTTATGTCTCTAAAACAAAAATGGGGTCCACAAGGCGCCTCGGGTGAGAGTTGAGATCTAGAGAAGTTAAGTGACATGAAAGGGATTATAGCTACTACCATTCAATTCTTCAAACCTGGTATTTATGAGCCTGGGAAAATGCTAGCACTAAGCAAAAAGAGGAAGAAGACACCATTCTTACTCGTGAGATTTCCAACGCCCTGTGCAGAAGTGAATCTATAAACGACTAATTACAGAGCTGTCTCTCCATTCAACAGGGCAGTGGGATATGTATCTCTTGGCTTCTCAGTGGCATGTACATCAACCCAGCTGTCTTTAACACACAGGAACTTGGCACTAAGTGAATCAGATCTGCTTGAAGCAAGACAGGCAGCGAAAGAAAACTTAACATCACTTCAGGCACATTGCAGGGATCCACAGGCATTGCTGATTCCTGCTGGTTAAAATAAAATCCTGACTATTAATAAAATACAGGGATCACCTGCACTTAGGAAACCCTGACCCTCTCATAAGGGGCCGTCAGCAAATTCTTTGTAGTTTAGAATCCCAGGAAATGCTTCCAGCTATCACTGGTGAAATGTAGCCACCGCCATGTGGCAAAGCTCAGCAGCATCATTTCCACCCGCCATCCTGGACCAACAGGAGCCAGGAGAAGAAGGGAGGCAGCCAATTGGAGCATTGTGTAGTCTGAGAAACTGCATTTGGCACTTGCTTCACACACACCGTGGGGAACATCAGACCGAATGTCGCGGCGCAGTGAATCAAGCGCAGAGCTTAGAGAACAGCTTGGTTTTGGTCTCAGCATGGACTCAATCTTGCTGTTCGGTACTGGGTCACTCACTTTAATCCTCTCCGTTGCAGCTCCTCTTTTAGGACAGAAGGAAAAATAACCAGCTCTAATGTCATCACGTCTCACCTGCTATAAATACCACGGGCATAGAATAAAGAGTTGCTGAATGTCTCTCCAGAAGGGAGTCACAACTGGACACTGTATGGTCCAAGAGATAGAAAGGGGGAAAGGGGAATTCTGACGCATCATGTGTGGGGACATGCATTTTAGTTTATTTTTTCTAGTAGTAAGGATGGATCTATACTTAGAATGCTATTCTCACTTCATCTTTTTAGGAAACCCGTGGGCTTAATGGTAGTGCTTATAATTGAAAACACAATCAAAAGAAAAAAGACAAAGAACTGACCATAGGGATATGGAAGTCAAGATCCTGGCCTGATGTCACTGATTTATACTGTGTTCTTATCAAAAAGATTCTACTGACCATGTGACTAGTATTGCCGTGGGGCTCACTGTGGGTAGAGTTAGATTGTAGCACTAGAAACCACCTCTGATTTCTCTTCCTTTGCATAGAAGCTGTTTTATTTGTCTGACAAGACATAGCAGAAGACTCAAGACAGAGGTAGTATTCTCTGTGAGGATAAAATATGACACAGGGTCTGGGAGACAGACCTTCAATAGTCAGGTTTTTGAGGGACTATGGGATGGCAGTGAAGCAGCAGAAATATCTTTTCTGATTTAGTCTCGCAAAGCGAGGAAAGCATTCAGTGGGCAACGCAGCAGGCAGGGGTGAGGTGGCCCTCTCCATCAGCCTGGGGACTTCAGAGAGGAGGATCCAATATGCTAGGATACTTCAATTTGACAGCTACACGCTGTGTGTGTCCCCAAACATAAATAGCTCAGTTATATAAAATAAATTAAGATAAAATATAATAAAATGGAGTTTTCCCATGACATCGTTTATACTTACCCAGTAGGTAGGGGCTGGACATATCTGCATTTCATTAGCAAGCATTAAATAGCAGGAACAATGTGCTGTGGGAAATTTAAACTGAGGCTGTCTCTGCTTAAATATTAACTGCAACTTAAGTAACTGAGAAAGAAGAAGGAAGAATTTCTGAACCAACGAAAAAGGGTAGGTAAAGTTACAGGATATGCTAAAAGAAATCTTTCTCCAGGATGTAAACCACATGTTGGATACCCCTAGGAGACGAAATTGCTTTGGTAGAATGATCAAATATATCAAGTGGCTTATAGGGGCATGTCCTCATCCTACCGCCTCTCTCTACACGAAAATCCCAAAAGACATCCCTGTAAGACACAGTTCAAATAGAATATACTTTTCCTATTTTACATGAGGGAAATTTCAAGACATACAGCAAAGCAGTCACTCAGAGGTACCACACTAAGACACAAGATACAGACCCAGATTCCCCACTGGTAAGAGGAGCATTTTTGTAATCAGTGTTTAATATCTTTATAAGAGAAATGTATGCTATGTCCAATGTCCACAATAAAGAGTGGTGTGGCTTAACACCAAATAGCTTATCATCTTATGAAAGCAAGTTAATAGTAACATCAAACATTAAAGTGTACTATATGCACATATGGTATATAAAAGTATACAGAATGCATAATATATAGGATGTGATAGATGACATGTAACTAGCATTTATAATATATTAGGTCAATTGACTTAGTTAATTTGGGCTGTTTCATTCCATAGAATAAGTAGCTTATAAGCAATAAAAATTTATTGCCTGCAGTTCTGGAAACTGAGAGGTTCAAGATCAAGTGCTGGCCGATTTGGTATCTGGTGAGGGCCCACTTCCCAGGTCATGATAGCTGTGTCTTCATTGTGGGTTCACATGCCTGATAAGTGAGGTTGGTCTCTGGAGTCTTTTTCATAAGGGCACTAATCCTATTCATGAGGGCTTCATCCCCATGACCTAATCACATCCCAAAGGCTCCACCTAATACCATCAACTTGGGGTTAGGATTTCAACATATGAATATTAGAGAGATGCAAATACTCAAACCATAGCATCTATACACTATATATTTCTCTCTCTACCTGTGTATGTGTATTTAATGGAGAGGACAGGTGTGGGGGATAATTTACTTATCATTTACAAAATGTCTATTTAGGCAAAGAATTCCAGAATATATCCTAACTATGTTGGAACATAAAAAACTAAGTAAAAGTACATTCATTACTGAAACCTCTAGAAGAAATTTGTGTTTTGTTTGGGTTTTTAATGCATTAATGATTTTTTTAAAAAATTGCCTTCATGGTAAAATGAGGATAATTTTATTAAGTTCTTATTAAAGAAAAATGTTATAGCTTTTACTTGTAATACAAGTGTCTGTGTCTTTTAAAATATCATTACTTATTTAATCTGCATATTACAAGTAGATTTTATAGGCCATTTTCAACACCACATTAAACAAAAATGGGCATTTCTCTATTTTGAAGTTTTTTAAAAACAGGGAAAGTAAAATAATATCAATATTATTCCTTCCATGCTTCCGAGAAGACAGTGAACTAAGCTGCAGAAGCTCTCCGTCCATTTGTCCAAGGTCATAAGAATCAGTTGCAAAGAGACAATCTTTTTTGTTTCCAAGAGTCTACTGAGAGCTCACCATTTTCCAAAGGTAAGGAACTCTACAGCTCAATATTCATTTGTTAAAGCACCAAATAAGATAGGGTTCACTTTCTTTTAAGCCTGTGTGACTCTGAATGTTCACCTATGATGAGCAGACTCAAAAGCCCCTTGTGACTCATTACAACTGAGCAGAACTCTGTTGCTCATCAAAAACAATTATCATTGAATGAACACTGATTTTACTGTTCTGGGTCTATGTTCCTCCCTTCTTCTCTCTTAGCAAAAGAGATCATATAAATGAAGGCAAGCTGATTGTTTAAAGGTAAAGGTGATTATTGGTTTAATGTGAAAAGGTGCAGATTCAACCATTCAACAGGGCACATTCCCCTTCAGGAGAACGGCCATCCCACAACTCAGGAGATGCAAGTTTGTTTTTGCAGAAGATTTAAGGCCAAATGGTTTAAAATTATACAAGAAGCAGGTTAACAATGAAAACAGTTGAACGCTGCAGGTGGAATTGTGTTCTTTCCTTGAAGACAGCCCCTTAGTCTTAAGCAGGATGAAGGATGTTCAAGTTACCGCAGAAAGTTTCATGCCTAAAGTATGAAGTTTTAGGCTTTCACGATCTGATTTCTACATGTAACACTGCAGAGAGACAGGTACCCTGAATTGTATCTCTCCCCACAAAAAATCTTATGTCAAAGTGAAGTTCTATCCACTAGCACTTAGCAGTGTGACTGTATTTGGAGCTAAAGTCTTTAAGGAGGTAATTAAATTAAAATGAAGCCTTCAGGGTGTGCCCTAATACAATGTCACTGATGTCCTTATCAGAAGAGATCATTTCAACATACAAAGAGACACCAAAAAACATTCACACAAACAAAAAAGGCCACTGCAGGACACAGAAGAAGGTGGCGACCCGCAAATGAAGGAGAAACCAAACTGGGGACACTTTGATCCTGGATATCCAGCCTCCAGAACTGTGAGACAATAAATGTCCATTGTGTAAGCCACCCAGGCCGTGATATTTTCTTATGGCTGTCCCAACACACGCAGGGGCAAGGCGGGTCTTTCCTTCCCATCCCTTCCCTGCCATTATCGGGTCCAATCACAGCACCTGTATTAGTCCCGCTCACTCCCACCTGTGCTGTTTCCTTATTGCTTTATGAGATATTCTCTCCATCACCAGACTGATCCTCCTCCAGGCCACCTATCCTGAGCTGCTGCAGGAAGAATTAGTAAGTACCGTTCTATTGGCAGTGCACGTGGAATCTGATTCTTCAATGTTGTAACCTGGTACTATTTTTAAGATTTCCAAACAAGTGTGTTCTTTTAGTTTCAGATAAAATGAAGAAATAATTCATCCTGCAGGAGGCATTCTGTTTAGCAAGCTAGGAAAAGTGGTCCTACAAATGTATCCCTTTAAAAACAGAGTTTATATTTTGTTTTAAAAAGCAGTTTATATTTTATCATGAAGGTAGAAAAAATACAAAGGCCTAAAGCTCTAAATTTTAAAAGAGATAGATTAAGATGGAAGAAATTTAAAACCAGCTGCTACATGTAGTCTCAGGGGTGATAAAAGTAGGGCAAAGCTACTTGGTTTAAAGATTTTAGGTTTGAGCTGAGAGGCATCAGTTAATCAGTACCCACATTCTAATAGCAGTTGAGGTGAAGGACCTAGAATAATTAGCAGAAGGAAGTTATATAAGTACATGATCAGAAAGGAAAAATTTCAATGTCTGTTTGAAAAATTCTTTTGTATCTGAAAAACTCCTATTCATCCTTCAAGTCCCTGGATCTTATGTCCTTTTTCTAACAAATCTTCTTGAACTCCCAGAAACTCTACCCATAGTCCTTTCTGTATATCAGATTGCGTGGTCATTATTAATCTATTTAAATGTATTTAAAATATTGATTTAAGATGAACTAATATTTTATATACTACTAAAAAGGGTAATTCAACCATGGCACAATTCTTTCTTTTTTTTTATTAAATCATAGCTGTGTATAATTCTTTCTTATCATGTAGAATTTCTAGCTTAAACTCATTGAAAGAACTCTTTTCACATGTCATTCTGGTCATACATAAAAAGCATTAGCAAAAAAGTGAGTAAGCAAATTTTCAGTGAATTATTCCTTAACCTTCTTTATACTCAGACTTTGGCTCTTTTTAGTCATTTTTTTGAGCCAAACTTGTAAACATCTATGATTTTTCTACACAATTTTATCCACTGTGCCATCAAAAACATCTGAGATACTGTAAAACTACTTCCTTATTGTGTCTGGAATTGTCTTCCAAATTTCTGAAGTCCATTGGCAAGGTTTTATACATTTGCATAGGCCACGATAATTATGTCAAAACTTCCACCAAGAATTGTCATGTGTAAAAATGGTAAAATATGAAAAGTACCCTGTAGAAGCAAGGAAATATGGTAATTGATACACCTTTTCCCAGTCCTCATTATTTTCCTTTTTTAGCACTCTCTGCATCTTCATAACAGAGGGTAGTTCCCAGCAGTGTAAAAGCTCTGGATACTTGTATTTCTCAACCCCCATGGGAGCTCTCCCAGTATTCCCAAAACTAGTCCCCTGATAAAAGCATAACAGACATCAAAGAGCATTGTCCCATCATGGATATTTACTCCATCTTCTAATCAAACTTCTCCTGGCCTCCTAGACACACACACACATACACACATGTCCACCCTTGCACAGTTTATTGGAGGCCTGTTGTAAGTCACTCCAGTTTTCTGCGGTTTATGAGCCAGAAGAGGTAACAGAGGTATGAGTGAGGCAAAGGCACAGTGAGGTTGGACATTCCCAAGGCTCCTGTGCAGAGCCCCACAGAATCACAGGAATGTCTTTATTCTACTCCACCATGTTTTTAGAGTCTGGCTCTTTCTGTGACTGTGTCCTAAAAAGAATATGACCTGTTTGACTTCTTGAAATGTTTGAAGGCGCTCCAAAGGGTATATTTAAAAAATTCCATAGAAACAAAATCCTCTTGCTGAGTTCTTTTTGCAAGAATGGGGTGAGGGAGGGGCTGAGATTTTTGCTCTCTGCACTTGCAGGGAGATGAGAAGTCCATGTCTGACGGGTGAGAGACCTGCCCTCACCCTGCACACAGCGACCTCGTCTCCCCGCTGCTCATGAATGTGCCCCAGAATGACGACTTCAGCCCCCTCCTGCCTTCCTTTGAAGTCTTTCCTTCCTTGGCCATTGACTGATGAATAGGTCCAAGCCTCCACCAGGTAAGTCAAGTCTTCCTCTTTCTTTCTTTCTTTCTTTCTTTCTTTCTTTCTTTCTTTCTTTCTTTCTTTCTTTCTTTCTTTCTTTCTTTCTTTCTTTCTTTCTTTCTTTCTTTTTCTTTCTTTCTTTTTCTTTCTTTCTTTCTTTCTTTCTTTTTCTTTCTTTCTTTCTTTCTTTCTTTCTTTCTTTCTTTCTTTCTTTCTCTTTCTTTCTTTTTCTTTCTTTCTTTCTCTTTCTTTCTTTCTTTCTTTCTTTCTTTCTTTCTTTCTTTCTTTCTTTCTTTCTTTCTTTCTTTCTTTTTTTTTACAAAGCAACATGCTCCTTTTGTTGTGATGAAGTCTTCCTCATTCTTGTCTCACCTGAACCTTCACATGTTGAGTAACCTGGGTCCCCTCCTTGAGCCAGTCTGGTGCCTTCTCATTTTCCATCGTGGTTTTGCTCATGGTGCTGCCCCCTCATCGGCTTCCTTTAGAGCATCATTTTTCATGCTCCCTTTGCTTATCCTCCTACTTCTGCCCTCTCCATTCTAAACCAGCTAATCTCCCCACCTCTTTTCAAGCTTTCTGCCTTCGATGATGGCGGGAGCAAGTGTTTACGTATCTAGTCATCTCTGATCCTTAAAGTCACTGAGTCCAAATTCCCTTTGAGCCAGAAAAGGATAGATGTCCCATAAGGACTTGTTGAAAGCGGTGTATATATATATATATATATATATTTTTTTTTTTTTTTTTGAGACAGAGTCTCACTATGTCACCCTCACCCTCGGTAGAGTGCTGTGGCATCACAGCTCACAGCAGTCTCAAACTCTTGGGCTTAAGTGATTCTCTTGCCTCAGCTTTCCAAGTAACTGGGACTACAGGTGCCCAGCTATTTTTTGTTGTTGTTGTTGCTGTTGTCATAGTTGTTTAGCAGGCCTGGGACGGGTTCAAACCCGCTAGCTTCGCTGTATGTGGCTGGTGCCCTAACTGCTGAGCTATGGGTGTCAAGCCATATATAGTCATTTTAAATATAATTTTTAAAATACATTTATTTTATTCATATTTGCTTCATTATTTAGGGAATGGATAATAAGATGTATTATATAAAATGTATTAGGTAACACACAGTAGATAAAAATAGACTTAAAACACATAATTTTCACTTTAAGTAGCAGAATAAGATAATACCATATCTACCCACATGTAAAAAAATATTTTAAAATACTGCATACTTTTCTCATTGCTACATATATGTAAATGATGGAAATGTAATGAGAGTGAATTCCTGAGTTTGGGGAGGGACAAGAAAAAGACAGAAGGTGATGACCTTCCACAGGGATTTTAACTTTTTCTGCATCTTCTTCTTTTACTAAAAATTAAAAAAAAAAAAAAGACCGATGACAGTATGTTTGTAAATTTAGGGTAGGAAAGTTCTAGGTGTCTGTCATACCATTCCTTATACTTTTTGTATTTTTAAATTCAAAATGAAGGACATTTCTTATCTCAGGAATGAATAAGAGATCTCCTTTCTTTCATTAACTCGCAGCAAAGAAAAAGTATCATCCTGTCCTGTTGTTCAGTGGTACCTTCAGCCTGGCACCATCACTTGCTTATTTTGTTACCTGCTGGGCTGTGAGCTGGATGAATTTCTGGTTGTCTCTGCATTCTCAGCTCCTCACTCAACATCTGCCACATCTCAGATTCTCAAACAAATACTTGGTGAACAAACAAAATGTTCTATGTATCTATCAAACTTTTCAAAAATATAATTTCATTAATGTAACATTTGGAATAAAAGTCATCTCTAGTTAAAGTCCCTCCCTATATTGTAAACAGATTACTGGTGCCCTCCGGGAACTACACACGTATTGGTTGTGCAAATGGAAATATGTGTTTTTCTGTATGAGGGGAATTCTGAAGTCCAAGGGCAAGCAGATAACTGAATAGAAGCAAGAGAGGGCGTGGTGCTCAAGAGAGGGTGTGGTGATATGATCACGTTGGCTATTGACATTATAGTAACTCTGGAACGCTGTTACCGTTTATGAAGAGCTCTCTAAAAGCCAGAAACTGTGTGGGGTCCTTTATATATGGTAAGTTTTGGGTTTCATATTAATTAAAGTCCCAATTTTACATGGGCATAAAGTTCAGAAAGCATTTTATACTTAATATTATACAGACAGTAACAGAAATAGTATCAACCAAGGTGCATAGTATTCCAGAGTTCCAGTTCATTCTTAGTCTTAGTATGACTGTTAGGTTTAATCATCTTTTCTTTCTTCCCCTGATCATCAAGGACAGTTCAGTGATGGCTCACTCCATCAGCTTTATTGGATTTTCACAGTCCTATTTATAGAACTGAAGACTTATAGGGTCATTGGGGACCTTATTCATCAATATTCTCCCACTGTGATGAATACTCAGATATTCATTTGGATTTAACCACCTACCCTAGACCAGATTTTATTGTCCAGAAGCTGCATAGAAAACAGGTCCCAGGAGGTCAGTACACTTTGCTATGTGTCTAGAAGAGTTGTGTCTCCACCAGGGAAGCATTTTCTACAGTGGATTCAAAATTCAACCTGCTGACCATAAGCCTTTCCTTGTGTTGCCATCAAGAACTCATGGTTCCCAACTCCCCTGCTGAATTATTCCCTAAATCATGACTCAAATTCCAACCTTGCTGGAAACAATCAACACGAGGAGAAAAAAGTTATAAATTTCATAGGGATGAAATATACTTCTCCATACCACTTACATCTAATGATTAGAAAATGTTTCTTTTGGTAACTCTAATTATTGAGAGAAGTGTGCTGGTCCTCCCCCAACCCGACCACCCCCTGCCAAGTCTCTGCTGATTCAATAATGTCTTATTCAAACATATCCTGGAAAGCAAAAACAAAAAGAATGAAAAAAATGAAAGAAAAGAAAAACAGCAAGTTCTCCAAGAATTTCTCCATGTCTGCCAGAATTTCTACAATGAGAATCCTTTACAGGATAAAGTGACAGCACAGCACCAGTGGTCCCCAACCTTTTTGGCACCAGGCACGAGTTTCATGGGAAACCATTTTTTCGAGGAATGGAGAGGGAAGATGTGATGGGACGGGAGGCGGGGCTCAGGTGGTGATACTGCCGAGCCCAGTTCTTAACGGACGGTGGGCTGGTGCCAGTCTGTGACCTGGGAGCTGGGGACAGGAGCACAGAAGGGTGCCAGAAAGAAGGGAGGTTGTTCTACAGATTGAAACCAATTGACGCCTAATGCATTTCAGTTTGTCCTTTATACAGATTTTTTTTTTTTAATTAACGTATCAAACTCTTAGGAAAGATATAGAATCAAAGAGCTTCAGGAAAGAAAGAACTCTTCAAGGGTGACTACCTCCACGTCTGCTTCTGTGTGCACGTTGAACCTAGGTCGGTTGGCAACATTACACGTCAAAAGTCTCCCTGGCACCAAGGTGCTTCTTTTATTGTAGAGCTGAAGCGAATCTTCATAGAATTTTTTTCTCTGAAAATTTCCTTCTTTTTACCCTTGAGACTATGATTTTACAAGTTAATCCTCCCTAATTTGTCATTCCCTTTCCTTCAACTCTGTCTAGTAAAAGACAGAAATAAATACTTGAAATTAGGCACACAACCCACTCTCTGGTGTAGGTCTATGAAAAGACCGTGGGGACAACCACATTTTGGCACAGCCACTAACAATCTTCGGACCTGATGTCCTTTTGTCTGGCTCCTGTGTAGAATAGTATATACCCAGAACTGCAAAGTTCTTTGGTGACAAATTCCTACAGAAGAATGTGATTTACTTGGGTTTGAGATCTCTACAATTAGCTGTGTGATACTGGGCGACTCATGTAAGCTAACAGAGCCATCGTGTCCCCTTTGATTAATGGCAGAGAGAACAGTCTTCCGCCCAGCACTCCAGCCAAGGATGTGCTGCTGGGAAGTGAAGAACAACTGGTTCTCTGCGGGTGGGCAGGAGGACGGTGGAAGGTGTGACGGGTTGCCAATGTCTGTGGTACAAATAGTCCACCTAGTCTGTTTTCAATCAGATGATGTGATATCGCTGAGAGAGTGCTGTGCCAGAAGACGCAGCACATTAGAGTCTCGTGAACTGACGGGCGCTGGCTCGGGCTCACCGCTGACATCCTCTGCATCTGAGTAACAGCACAGATGCTCTTGCCTACGAACTCTTCTCACATACCTCACTTAAGCTGGAGTGTCTCTCCCTTTCTCTCTGACTTGTCATCCCTACACATCATCATAATTCAAGATTCAGCCCTAAGGCCAGCACATCCAGAAATATTTCCAGGCTATCTGGCATCAGAATCAATTCTCTCTCCTTCGAATCTCTATTTAACATGGATTCTGCTTTTTCTTGTATTTATTCAGTGCTCACCAGCCATGTTCACCCTGTTCTCCCTTTCCCCACGCATACTACAGTCTCTAGGCTCTTTGCCAGAACATAGCAAACGGCCTTGAATGCAGCAGGAGTTTGATCCCTTTTCATTGAATAAATAAGTGACTGAAACTACTCTGGAAATCATGAAAAATTACTATCAAGAAGTATCTTTTCCCTTAAACTGTGAACTCCTTTAAGGCAGTGTTTAATTCATGATGGCATCCTGGAATTTGTTTGTGCCAGAAGAGAGTTTAAGACAAAGGGGACAGAGCAACAGTGTTTCCAAGTGGCTATTGCAGGTGTTGGTGGCAGTATGGGATGGGAGGGGCTGCCTGGCACCAGGTTTCAAACCTACTTAAGGGCTTTCAGGGAGGTCCACTTCTCACTGAGCCTGCGCTGAACCTCCACCTGCCATAGCTTGTAGATCAGCAACTCCAGGGAGCCTCAGTTATCCAGAGAGGACCAGCCGTGCAGAGCTGAGGAGCAGCTGGTCTTCTAGCAGGAAAAGTCAACACCGGGCTGAGGGAGAGCCCTGGAGAGACTCAGCGCAGGGACAGTCTCCAGAAAGATCAAGTGAGTAGAGGGTTGGAACTTTCCGCTCTCCGCACTGACTCCAGGCAGGGGGGGGAACTGGAGATTAAGCCGTTAGTGAGTTTTGGATAATGAGATTAGATGAGCAGCCTGGCTGCTGCATGTGTCCAAGCACTGGCAGGCCCGTGTGCCCTAACCCCACGGGGAAAGAAACTTCAGCACTTGGCACCCTTTCCAATCCCTCCCCCTGCAGGCCTCTGCATATAACATTCTTTATAATATGCTTATAAACATAAACAAATGTTTCCAAATGTTTCTCTGAGTTTTGTGAGCAGTTCTAGCAAATTATTGACCCTAAAGAGGGGACTGTGGGAACCCCTGATTTACAGCTGGTTGGTCGGAAGCATAGATGACCCAGACTAAGTATCTAAAGTGGAGAGGGGGGCAGCCCTGCGGGACTGAACCCTGAGCCTGTGGGATCCATGCCAACTGTGTGTAGTGACAAAATTGAATCGCAATGTGGACCACCCAGTCTATGTCCACGGAGTATTAGAGACTTGCTAGGTGTGGGAAAAGGGCACATATTGCATTGTGAGTAGAGAAACAGGCTTGCTTTCAAACACGTCTTTACAAAATGCACACATGTGAGATATAGACTTTTTTTTTTTTTGTAAGAAAGGTCTTTATTAGCGGGGAAGCTGCAGAGCAGCATTAAGGGGAAGGAGAGAGAGAGAGAAACGGGGGAAGAGAGGAGAAAGAGAGAAGGGAGAGAAGGGAGGGGGGAAGAGAGAGACACGAGACACGCGGGGGAAGGAAGAGAAAAGAGAGACACAAGGGGAAGGAAGAGAAAAGAGAGACACACAGGGAAGGAAGAGAAAAGAGAGACACACGGGGAAGGAAGAGAAAAGAGAGACACATGGGGAAGGAAGAGAAAAGAGAGACACACACGGGGAAGGAAGAGAAAAGAGATATATAGAAATTTTTTATCCCAGGTATCTTATGGGCATTATAAAGAAAAGAAAGAAAGAAAAGAAAGAAAGAAAGAAAGAAAGAGAGCGAGAGAGAGAGAGAGAGAGAGAGAGAGAAAGCAAGCTCCCTGGCGTGTTTCACTTTTTGACTTCCTCCCTCAATGCCCATGTGCCAGGCAGCGTGACCCAGCTCCACTGAGCACAGTCAGCAGTGTTCGGCGAGTCCTGACTGGGATGAGGTCTAAGGAGGAAAACTGACGTCGGTTCAATCATCTCAACTGAAACAGCAAAGCTACTTGAAGATACAGAAGGCTGGACTGTAGTAGCCATTCCTTTTTGTGACTTAATCATTCAAGAGCTTCACCTTCTTCATGAGTGTTTTTTTTTTTTGTAAAGTACTTACCTTTGGAGGCTGAGTGCTTACAGTTTGGAATTTCTTTCAGATTTTTGTAAAGTCTTACTTAAGAACGGTGTTTTTACTTTGTTTGCATGAGGACATAGTGGAGAGGAGGAAAGGTTGTAGATTTGATAGCCCTGGGCTGATCTGCCAGGCACTAACTCATCTGGCCTCGGGCCATCTCTGTGCCTCAGTTTCCTAATTGGCACATAGTGACCCTGCAGGCGTTGTTTTATCCCAAGACTGCAATCCTTAAATGAGCTTTGTATTTGAACCTGCCACCTCCGGCATATGGGGCCGGTGCCCTACTCCTTTGAGCCACAGGCGCTGCGCAAGTCGTAAAAAGGAATGGCTACTACAGTCCAGCCTTCTGTATCTTTAAGTAGCTTTGCTGTTTCAGTTGAGATGATTGAATCGACGTCAGTTTTCCTCCTTAGACCTCATCCCAGTCAGGACTCGCCGAACTCTGCTGACTGTGCTCAGTGGAGCTGGGGCACGCTGCCTGGCACATGGGCATTGAGGGAGGAAGTCAAAAAGTGAAACACGCCAGGGAGTTTTCTTTCTTTCTTTCTTTCTATTTTTTTCTTTATAATGCCCATAAGATACCTGGGATGTTCCTTTCACCTTCTTTGAAAGGAAGTGAAGTTAAAAACTTTATCTCTGAGGACACCATAGGAGGAACCCATGATTTCTATGTCTTTTGTTTGTGGGCTGCTTTTTACATTTTTAAATCAGTAATGATGTCCAGTTATTTTGTGCCATTTTTGAGATAACTAAGAGACCTTTCTGGATGTAATACAATATTAGGAAAGCGAAATTTTTCATGAAAGCAAAATAGTTATTAGGAAGTTTGTGTAAATGGAAGTATGCAATGTAATGGCCTTAAAACATTGCCTTTCCTCTTAGGATGAGAGTTAATCTCTCACAGAAATCTAGGCTGTTTGCATTTCTTGGTTTTACTAGCTGCAATAAACTGCTCAGGTTTATAGCACTCTGTTTTTTACTGTACCGGGGCTGACTGGAATCAAAGTTAACATCGGATCAACGCAGGTCTCATCTGTGTGTTCCAGAGAGTAAGACTCAAATGCAAGGTTTCATGAAAACTCAACCTAACTGCAAAATTAATGAGCAAATCATCTCTTGCAGAAACAAATGAACAAACAATAAAACACTTTCCTCCTTTCTTATTCTGAATAAAAGATTCAATTGTACTCAAAGGAGAAGTTTTTTCTGATATAAATTTGCTAGATATGAAATCAATGGTAGCAAGTATGGTTTTCAGAGCTGTTTATCAAGCAACTTTCTCAATCAAATTCTACTAATGTTTATATGAGTTTTCAATGGTCATGGCCACTTAACAAGTTCACTACTTCTAACTGTACATACAAATTCCAGGAGTTGATACTGTTGCAGCCCAAGGAGATTTGGTGATGGGCATCTGTTTTAATTGTGTCACAGACATTTTCCCCTTAACACAGCCCGAAAGGATAAACTCTATCCTAATACAACCTTCAACAAATGTCTTCCTGGGAAACACACATTGTACTATGTCATTGTGACTTCTTTCCTCACATAGACTCTTTTCCATCCTCTCTCCTTCTCTTCTGATGCATGATCAGAAAAGCTTATACATAAAAAAAGTAAAAAAGTTCTGAGCATGGTGGCTCACACTTTAGGCAGCTGGGAGATGGTAGGATCATGAAAGCCCAGGAGTTTGAGGTTGCCATGAGCTAAGATTGCACCACTGCACTCCATCCCGGGCAAGAGAGTGAGACTTGGTCTCAAAGCAAAACAAAAGAATAGAAAAACATCAAAATACTTTTTAACTGTTTTTCTATCTTACATTATTTTCCCTGTTCTGGCATAGCAAGGGTTAAAAGTGAGAAGATACTCTATCCTTCTCAAGAAAAACAAAATGGAAATGTTGGCCATTCTAGAAGCAGAAGCGACCAACATGGCATCTGGACAGAAAGGACTGCTTCTCTTTGTCCCCGGATTCCTGGCACTTACGGCCCCTTTTGGTTTTCTGCCTAATCCCTGGGATTGGGAGTAAGTAAATGACTACCAAATGCTTGGAACCAGTTTTAACTTCTCCAGGAGAGAAAAGTTTGGATCAGGCACTGTGACGTGGCCTGGGCTTTCCACTCCTGTTTTCCTCTCTCTCCAAACCCCCATTTGGCTCCTAAGTTGTGGGCTTTCCTCCTCAGGAAGTTTAGGGGCTAGGGAAGCCAAGTGGCTGATGATGAGGATTTTAGAAATTGTAGTTCAGGACAAAAGGGAAAATTTAGAACAAAAATCACATAGGCTCGTTTCATTGAGTGTTTTTAGGAATGATAAATTACCACCAAATCCATATTTTCCAAATATTCTAGACTTTCTTCTAGCCTTTTCTTTTTGGGGATAAATCCATGGGGAGAATAAAAGCATTGTATTTTATCAAGTCAAACAGGAAGATTTCCTGGAGAAGGGGAGCTGTGAAGTACCCCAGTGCACCACTGGAAACCAGGTCAACAGGTTGAAAATTTGGCAGACACTAGTCTTCTGGTCTGAACCTTCACAGCTCAGGTATCCCTTCCTGAATTACAACCAGACAGTGAGACTATGTCAAATAGTCTGGAGACATTGATTTTTTCCCATATTTTACGAATCTTTTTATCCAACTATAAAACATTCCTCTGTCTTGGTACTGCAGTTTCCTTCAGATATTTGTAAAACACACTAATATAAGAGGATTGGACAGGTAGCCACGTTCATTTTCTCATCAAATGATCTAACTTCCTTTTTCCTTAAACGAAAAAGTTGAAGGAAAGCTCTCTCTCAGGAACTGTATTAAAATTTAGGATTTTTTTCTTCTTTTAGAACAAAATCAGGAAAAGTTGAAAACAATATGACAAATAAATATTTCTCGAGTGCCATCTGTGTATATTACTTTGAGTTTTATGGGAAAGAATCTTAAGATAGCAATAGTCTTTGCCCAAATGGAGTTTAATTCTAGTTAAGAATTAGCACATGAAACATGAGAGAACAAGGTCAAGATTCCATTGATTTTTCATAGCCTGAATGGAATAGAAGTCAGAAAGGAGGATCTATGTAGAAATATTGAAGAAAAATTTGCACTGGCTATGTAGCTATGAATGGAATGGCATGAAAACTTATTTTGTGGGGGGTGAGGGACAAGATCTCATTATGTTACCCAGTCTGAACCTGAACTCCTGTGGTCAATGAATCCTCCTGCCCCAGCCTCCTGAGTAGCTGGGACTACAGGTGCACACCACCATGTCCTTGACTCAATTCTTATAATCTACAGAAATGTGGATAACTCAACTATCTATATCTATCTATATATATAATTTTAGAAAAAGTAATTACCCTTTTAAAAGTATTAAGTTTGTGCTATAAAATAATTATGTTTTCGCTTGTATTTAAATCACGCATTAACTTTATACTATGTCATAGAACCAATGCATTTTATTTTTCTATCTGCCTGAATATGATGACTTTGGCTTTATATTCCTAGAAGGTAAACTGAGCATTTCCCTCAGTTACCTGTTACCTAGCACACTGCTGTGTTGGCTGAGGGTTGTTTATTTTTTAATAGTGGTGAGAACAAATTGCGCTGCATCAAAGGGTTGTTGTGAAGCAACAGAAAGCAATACTTGCAGAGACTTTTGAGCTTCATGGAAAGAGGTGTTATCTGAATCAAAACCTGCGAAAAAAAGATAGCTATACCATTCCCTGACAGTGAGAAACTGTCATGTTGTAAAATAATTTCTAAAGGAAATTAGAAGAAGAGAGCTCTGGACATTATTTGTCAAAGTTAGAGGAAGAAGACAAACAAGGGTCCTAGAAACCAGTAGAAACAATGCTAACTCCAGTAAGGTGAAGAAAATAATCGATTACTAATTTCCATGACCCCATGTTGTAAGAATCACAAGAGTAATGCTCAGGGACTTTTTAACAGAGCTAAATCCCACACTTTGCTGGAGGAGTGAATTACTAGAAAAACTTCAGTCAAGACAGACAATCTTACCATGGGGTATCCATTCCCATTCTAAGGATCTAATAAGAAAAGGAGTTAAACAAGGTTCAAAGACCTAAGCCCTTTGCACTTAAGAGAAGGATGGAAAAAGGAAAGAAGAATAGAAGTGAGAAAGTATGATCTGGCAGATCACGACACCACAGGTACTCTCCTAGGCGAAGGCTAGACCTACAACTTTCCGTTATAAAGCAACCTTTGTACCCCAATTGTATGTACTCTCAGGGTGGTCATTAAGAAAGTTTGGATATACACAAAAATCAATAAATGTAAAATCCATGCAGGCAGAAACAAATGAAGCCCTCCCAGCTAAGGAAGTTGAATCTTATGTGGGTGAAGCAGAAAGGAGACTGTCAGCTATTTCTTGGATACGAAATAATGGACCATAACACAGTCTGTCTCAAAACTTTCATATTGACCCACGTATTAATCTGGAATTAAAAAAGATAAAAAGACACAGAGAAATAAAATAAATTTTTCCAGTCTCCACCACTAAATTATGCTGTTAAATAAAACTAATCCCTCACTATAATTTAATCAGTAATAATGATTGTCATTGTAATTCTGAAATTGAACATTCAGGCTTGAAGGAAACATCAAAGCAATTCATGTCTTTTTTTCACATTTGCTGTATACTTTTATAAGTTATTTTTCTCATACACATGCTAATATTTTTCTAAAATTTGAATGATAATAGATTATTCCCATTTGCCCATTATACGATGTATACTCTCTATGAATATTAATATTTTTCCTAATACTTTTTAACCAGAATCATTAATATGATAATACTTTGGTAATGAATTTACAAAAAATCCATACAAATACTACATGTGCTAATACAATGAAATACCGTGAAAATAACATGCATAATGCATTAGGCTTTGTTACAGATGCCTGCCAAAAATAGTGTTTGGCAAACAGTAGCATGCTTAAAAAGTGCCTAACCGATTAAAATTTATTACTGCTGATAGACCCAGGGCAAACACTGAACACTCCATGCTGTTCTATGCCCTGGCAGACACATCAGCTCACTGACTGCTCAGATTATCTCTGAAAGCTTCTGGACATCACTAAAATTAAGGAAGACACTTAATGAGATATTTAACGCTAAAGAGAGGGAATGCCTTCAAACAAAGGAATCCCCTACGTACCTCAGTTTCAACTCCATGGATGCGGGGCCTGGCCAGAGGCCACTACGTTGTCTACTGGCTCTGGGACCCTTTGTCCCTCAGTCTATCTGTTCACAGATAGTTCTTTTTGAAAGTCAGAGACTATATTGGCATTAAGACATTTACTTATCTCTGTCCTATTCTTGGTTTGATATTACATAGTGGGTTATGCTTTAGGTGCCATTTACTTATCATTTTATGGTTAAACCTTTCAAAAACACTGGCATTCCTGTTGCTGTTACATGTGGGTAGAGGGGAGTCCAGGGCTATTTTATTCTCTCAACTTACATGGGAAAGGAGCTGAACTCGAGGGAGGGGATTTCTAAGCATAGATTTCATCCTGAGAAACTGTAATTTGAAAGTGAAACCAGTGACTATGATGGCCAACTAATCAAGATTCATCTGATTTTTGAAAGATCACAAATTCATTAATTTTCTCAGGCTCTTTAGCACTGTGGGGGGTCTTTGCGTTAATTTAATTTAGCCCCCATCATTTTAGAGATGGGCAAATTGGAGTGCATAAAGGGGAACTGACTTGACCGAGGTGACACAGCTAATTAGTGGCCGAGTTAAGATGACAACTCCTTAATCCCAGCGCAGGTCTTGTTAACAATGGCAGTGGTTTTTCTGCAGGAGAAATAAATGAAAGGAAGAACTTGGGCATCTTAAGTGCCACCCTGCCTTTCATGGCCACAACTAGCCCTTTTCCCCATTCCTTCCAAGAAAGGATGTAGAGGAGAGAATTGTCTGAGTTGAGGATAAACAGAATGAATGGATCCTACAAAGGAGCATTAAATAGAAAAGCTCTCAAAATGGGTTCAGATAGAAAGAAGATAGAAAGACAGAAAACAGACAGACAAAGCTTAGGATCAAATTAAATTTGAAGTTCTTCTATCTACAATGCTTTTCACTTACTTTTTTTTTTTCTAGCACAACGATTATTGATTCCTAATTGGTAGAGAAATTAAAATTATCTTGGAGGTATATTTGTGTCAGAAATTAAAAAAAAAAAAAAGATAAACCAAAAACAACTCCATAGTTCAGAAACAGTTCCTGAAAGTGAAATTGAAATTCATCTCAGTTAAACTTTAGAAGTGAAAAGGGCAACAGAGACCATTAAGTTTTGCAGGAATAGAAGGAGAAGGGCAATCAATCAGATGCTTTTAGAAATATAAACAACCTAGTAAAGAAGATTGGGCAATTTATAAAAATAAGCCGGGAACAGTTATAAGGATCATTAGCGGGAAAGAAGAACAAACAGGAGCAAGAAACCACAGGCATGCTCCAGAGCAGAACGCAGACATTTAGACCTGGAGAAAGCAGGATGTATCCATTAAGCAGGACAGCAGAAGGAGGGCGCAGCCAATACTGGAATGACTAATGAGTTCAGTTTTAGTTGACTTTAAATTTACTCAGAGCTACGTGTGTGGAAGAGGAATGTTGACTTGAAATTGGTGAATGTTAAGGTGCTCCCTAAACAGCAAACTAGAGAAATTTGACAGGCATCACACTAAAGATCATGTTCTCGCTGGCTCTTTATTTTCTGTCAAGCATGTTGAATTTCAATACAAGATCCAGTGGGTTCTGTACTTGTAGAACTTTAGATTGCTTCATGCAACTGATTCGTTAATTGTTTATTTTGTGCCAAGCAGTGAGCTAAGTAGTGAGGATGGAACAACGGACAAAACCCAAGGCAGTCCCTGTTTTCTTGGAACTTACATTGAAGTTGGGGGACAGGAGTAGAGCAGACGATACAGTCCTTGTGATTGCACAATTACCGACTGCATAATTGGTCCTGGAGGGAACATAGCTCTAGAATAAGACTTGATGATGACCGGCAGAAACTGCGAATTTGGGGAGACTTCTCTGAGAGAATGGCCATGAAATTGACATTGGAAAAATGAATGGGAATTACTTCAAAGAGGTCAGTGAGGGAGATCTTTGCAGGGGATGTTGTACATGCAAAGGCCTTGTGTTAGCAGGATGAGCTCTTTGGAGGTAGAGAGGGACTGATCTGGGCTGGAGCACAGGCTGTCTTCTCTATCGTAATGCCACTGGATAAGACTGGGCTTTCCAATGAGAGATGATTGAAGACAATTAAAGCAGCATCTAAAATGCACTTGACCTCAGCCAGTCCTTCATCTGGCCAATCAATATTGGTGGACATTTTCCCAATTGAGGTGAGAAGATCAGCAAATTTCAAAGCATAAACTAATTTGCATTGAGTTGAAAAACAAATCACCCAACATACCTCTTCTTCAGACTATTGTGACAAAATTAGTAAAACCCAGCCTGAGACTGGAGGCTGGAGCTCAGACAAGCCTGGCATATCAAGCCCTTAGGAAGCCTTCCTATTCTGAGAAAATCCATCAGATACCAGATTAGGAGATTAGGAAAAGAGGTAAGTCCAAATCAATTAGCATTTTTGTTCCTCAATTAAGATTCTTTAAGGAGTAGGGCGCCACCCCATATGCCAGAGGTGGCAGGTTCAAACCCAGCCCCGGCCAAAAAAAACAAAAAAAAATTCTTTAAATGACTAAGAGTGGGGGAAGAATTACTAGAGTACAATCTGGTTTGAAGTCAAACTGGAGCCACTGGCTATTCTAAGTCAGACCTTTTCTCTCTGGAAGCCATCCATTTTGGAGATATTTTATTAAAATAACCAATTTTATTACTATTTATTTATGTATCCTCCCCCTCCACTTTTTCTTGCTTTCTTCTTTCTTTTTTTTCTCTATTACTCATGCCTGTGGCTATCATGTTGGCATGGGGAATGTTTAATCTAAACACACAATCAAATGACAAATACACGCTGGCAATAATAAATGACAGGAAACGGTGCCCTAAATCTGAATGGATTCATTTTTAAAGCATTTTATCAGGAAAAAACTAGGGTGCTCACTCTCTCTCCTCATATCAAAGCTTATGTAGCACAATAGGGGCTGAGAGTTGATGGCCTGAGTCCACAGAGAGGTGTCAGGAGAAGAGAGAGAGGTCTTATTCTCAGCCCCATGGGACGCGCAGAGTCAACTGAAAATGGACAGCTAGAGACAGAATCTGGAGGGCATAGAACCCGCACCCATAAAAAGTTTCTAAATTCCAGGCGCTTCTTCCAGGTGTATGTCACTGATAGTTCCTCTCAGAGGTCATTCACAAGACCATGTAAATTGTGTGACGATGCAGGGCCCTGTAAAAGGTAGTCTGTTCAGGAGAATCAAAGGAGCAATGGCTGAGCGTTACTTTTTTGCCGTATCATCCTCTTATGGTCCAAGTCTTAGCTTCTCATCCCTTTTTTGAAGAGATACTATAAGAATTAACTAAGCAGGGAAAATTGCAATTGTCCTCAGAGATTCATATAAAAATTTTCCCTTCATAAAGTTCTGCTCAGAAGCCAGTAACCCTTAGCTTTATTTTTTTTCAGCTAAGCAGTTTGACACTTGATTTCATTCATCGTCTGGCTTTCTGTCGTTTGCCACGTGTCTTCCTATGTACTAAACACTCTGCCTCATATTTTTACAAGCATTATATTAACAAAATTTCATGTCGATATTATTGTTATTTCCCTTGACGAAGAAAAAAATGGAGGTTCAGTAACATAAAATCAGTTGTCTAAGATTGCATAGCCCGGAATCCAAGTGGAAGGGTCGAGCTTTCTCTTCATCATGCCTCCTACTTAAATTATTCAAGCTGATCCCCAGAATTCATAGCCCTTCCTTATCTCAGTGTATAAGCATCTTGCAAGATTAAGCCGTGGACCTGGGGCACTCACTCATACACATCTCCTTTCATTTATAACGAACTAGGTATGTTGTTTATATTCTTGTATAGGTTTCATTCCAGAATCCTCTCTTACTTGTTAAATTAGAAGTGTTTCACACCTGGTCTCCACTCACAACGTTTGTGCATCCTCTCTAGTGCCCAATATCTGAGTAGATTTCTGACTGATCAAAACTTAGTAATACCCACATTTCCATTGGGATTTAGGGATCATTTTCACATCTTAAAATAATTGAAAAAATATATATTAGTAGCAGTGTCAGAAAGATGTTTGGCAAAACCAAAAGAGGTTGGGGGTGGGTAGACTGGGAGGTTTTCCATTTTTTAATAAGGAATTCTACACAGGTAGGAAGGTCATTATCCTAAGGACACAGCCAGAACAAAATACTAAATATAACAAGCTCAGGGGCTAATTGGTAGGTTATTTATTACTCTCCAATGAGATTTTTGCAAAGCCTGATTTATTCAAATTTCTTCCAGTTCTTAAAAAGACAGAATAACTTCGAAACTGGGCAAAAAAACATTCTAGATCTCCTCCGTCTCCTGGTAATATCCTCATGGCTGCCCCAATTTAAATATATTTGTTCAGTGCCACAACTGTAAAGCAATGGCTTCAGAGAGACGAACGGGTCTCCAGTATTTGAGTGATCAAATATTCCCTGTGTGTTGCCACTGACACACAAAAGGACCAGGCAGCCAGTGTGTTTAGCTTCCAACCTTAGGTTAATGTCAGTAACACCTGCAGCTGTGGGGTCACAATGTGAAGGAGGGGGGACACTGAATCTCAGACAAAGGCTACAGGTCAGAGCAACTCCAGCAAAGGCACCAAGCAGATTCCATTAAATCACAGGTTGTCTCTCTCACGTTGCTGCCTGTAAATCCACCAGGGCAGTTTCCTCCCCTGCAGGCTTCTGTTCTCCCAAGACTCTGACACTTCATTTTGGTGAACTTGAGGTAGAAGCGAGGATGGGGAGTGGTTACCATTTGAAGAAAGCCACCCTCACCAGCTATAATTGATCTGCAAGCCTACAGTTAGTAACAAAATCTGCAGAATTTAATGACTACGTGAATGGCTACACACAGAGATGAAGTCAAGTTTATAACAGCACATGTTTATAGCCAGCTGCCTAGTTTATTGAAAAACAAACACCATATATCAGAATATGGCCCGTAAAGCAATGGCATGTTTAAACAAGCACTTCACTTATAGCGTAGAAGGCATTGATGGTCATCCCCTTGTACAGGATTGGTTTACAGAATCTTTTTCTGGTAATGATCCTACTTACATTTGGAGATTAAATAATAAGAGAACGTTTCCAAGTATGTTAAATTTTTTACAAGCCAAAGCCAAAGAACTTTGAAAATTCTGCTCTTTGGAAAAAATATCTTTAAGGTCATCCTAATTGAAATGCTCTAATAAGTTAAGAAGAATTCACAGCAAAAGGGAAGATGTGAACCATTTGCACAGTTGATGTGATCTCAAATGGGGAAACAGAGGATGAGAATTGGAAAGGGTAAAGGCAAATACCTTTTCTCAGAAACTTATCTAAGCATATCAAATACTTTAAAAGGCAGAGCTTTCAATTACACAGAACACTGAAATTTTCTGGAAAAAAAAAAGAGGGCCAGAGGGGACCATGAATATACAGCATAGCAAGGGAGGGTGTCAAAACACAGAGAAAAGCAGCAGATGACTGGCCCCGGAGACTGGAGGGTCCCTGGTCAACATGAACCCAGAGGGAGTGAGTGGATTATGAAAATATCAACAGCAGATGCGTGATCAGGAACATTCCCAAACTTTGTCTTGTATAAACATGTTTGAAGACCACCCCATATTTGAAGCAAGGATCTTCAAAAGAATATATCAGCTGGCTCAACACTTGTAGCACAGCGGTTGTGGCACCAGCCACATACACTGAAGCTGGTGGGTTCAAACCTGGCCAGGGCCAGCTAATCAATGACAACTGCAACAAAAAATAGCCGGGGTTGTAGAAGGTGCCTGTAGTCACAGGATCTTCAAAAGAATATATCAGCTGGCTCAACGCTTGTAGCACAGCGGTTGTGGCACCAGCCACATACACTGAAACTGGTGGGTTCAAACCCGGCCAGGGCCAGCTAAACAATGACAACTGCAACAAAAAATAGCCGGGGTTGTAGAAGGTGCCTGTAGTCACAGCTACTTGGGAGGCTGAGGCAAGAGAATCGCTTAAGCCCAAGAGTTGGAGGTTGTTGTGAGCTGTGACACCACAGTACTCTACCGAGGGCTATATAATAAGAGTCTGTCTCAAACAAAAAGAATATATCAGTAGCAATATCAGAAAGCTGTTTAGCAAAACCCTTTCCAAAAACAATGGTTGTCTTGCTTACTTTTCCTCCCTGCCCTTCAAGGCTCAGCAAGTGGAATGTGTTTTTACCTTTTATAGAAAGAAAGAGGTTGTTTTCTACAGGGTTAAAACAGTGACATTCAACCAAACAATGCTTATACTATATAACAGTAGTATTTTGGTTCCTTCTCTTTATATGCAATCCATTATCATCCCACTTTGATAAGTTTATATTTTAGAAATCTGAGGCCCAGGGAAAATTAGTTAATCCTCTGAAGGATTGCCCAGCGACTTGAAGGCACAGGGGATATTTCGTGACTCTCCATGTCCTTAGCACTGCACTGATATCCTATTCATTCCTGGCATTAACCAACCAACCGGGTTATTTGAGGCACTGTTGTATATGCTCCGAATATAACAGGGACCGAAGTTGAGCCTTGTGGACTTTAATTCTGGAGGGAGGGAATGGTATCCAAAGGGTAGTATGATAAAGAATAATTGGGGTGTACTTGAGATCATGTAGCCATGCACACCTCCTTGAGGAAATAAGATTTCAAATGCGAGCTTAAATATAGAACAGCCTGTGACCCCCACAAGATAAGGACTCTGAAATATAAAATGGTTTAGCATGTGTAAGGGACAGAGGAGAGGCCAGTGGGATACGGATAGACTGAGGAATAAATGGCTATGGTATCCTCCCTCGCCGTCTGGTGGGGTGGGTTCTAGGAGCCCCTGCAGATACCACACGCCATGGCTGCTCCAGCTCCTTATATGAAACAGCACAGTGTTTGCACACAGCCTGCACGCATCCTCCTGTGTGCGCACGTACTTCTAATCATTTCTGGATTATTTATCGTATCTAATCTAATGCTGTTCACTTCATTCCCAGGGACCCAACGTGAACCTTGGGTATGGGACAAATGCAGGTTTTGCTCTTTTGAAACTCCGTGGAAATTTTTTCTGAGTACTTCCAATCCATGGTATAGAATCCACAGATATGGAAGCGTGACTGAATTTGTTCAGAAAGGTACAAGGTAAGTACTGGATCTTGTAGGGTTGTGTAGGCTTTGGCAAGGAGTCTGGCTGTCCTCTGAATTGGAGGCTGAATGAAAGATTTAAGATGCCCAATCAGTGTTTTACAAATGTCACTCAGACGTTATATGGAAAAAGAATCAAGAGGAGCCGGGGGGGGGGAGGGGCGGGGAACAGAGGCAGAGAGACCGATTGGCAAGGCCAAGTTAGGCATAAAAATGGAGAATGTGGTCAGATTGGAGCTTTCTCTTGGTGGCAGAACTGGGAGTGTTTCCTTGTGAATAAAATGTGGGATAAAACAGAAGTTAAGGGGGAAGTACAAGTTTATGGTTTTCTAACTACATGACACCTGGAGAAAAACCAAATTATTATGAGAAGTCAGGACTTGTGCCCTAGGGCCGTTAGTTAAGCACATACTTGCAGATGTCGAATAGGCAGTGGGTAACATCAAAAATGGCAGGAAAGGTTAGGGCTGGGAGAAACATGCCGGTTACTGTTAGCTTCTGAACGACATCTGTTCCGAGACAGTGGCGAAGATCACCTGGAGAGAACAAGGACCCCGAGAAAGGGAGAGGACCCAGAGCAAGCTCTGTTTACAGCAAAGATGCGGGAATTAGGTGGAGAGGAAGGAACCAGAGAAAAACCAAACAAAACAAAATAGAAGGAGATAATGAGCTGTGAGATAGGAGGAAAACAGTGAAGAAAATTTTCCAAGGAGAATGTAACTGTTTGAATTAAAAAAAGAAAAGAAAACTTGGATGTGAGGCAGGCTGGGGTCTGAGCCCACACATTGGCCTTCAGCAGGGGGTGATCACTGGTGACACTGAGAGGAGCCACTTTCCCACTTTCACTTTGACAGAGTCGAGGATGTGAGGATCTGATTGGGAGGGCTGAGAGTGAGAGAGAAATGGCAATGTGGAGATAGCGTTCTCAAGATGCTCCCCTATGAATGGAGCTGGGACCGACGCAAAGTGTGTGGCCTCTTGTGTGGTCAAGAGGCTGCCTGCCTGTGCTTCACGATGGGCAATAATGAAGGAGCGGAAATGGCAAGAGTGAAGGCACTGAAGAAGGCTAAGAGGGTCTAGGACTGCAGTTAATACAGACCCGCAAACTAGCACAGCTCATCTCCCTTCTTAACAGAAGGAAGGCAGAGCATCTGAGTAGGACATAGAGGATGGTTCATGGACCTTGAGCGAATGAATGAATCAATCAACACACTTGTAACATTATGCTCCTTTCCCACAACCTAAATAATTTAGAGAATGTCTTAAGTTTTACATCATTCAAAAAGATTCCGTATCTTACAGCTCTCTCTTCTCTGAATTCATATAAGAGAGCCACATGCTGCATAGCAATGCTTCCACTAGTCATGGACTGCACATACAATGGGGGTCACGGGAGAGTACAACACTGTATTTCGATCATATCTTTTCTATGTTGATAGAATACTCACCACCTTGCTACAGTTGCCAACAACTTTCAGTACCATAACATGCTGTACAGGTGTGTAGCCAGGCTGCACCATGTAGGCCAGGTGTGCAGAACGCTGTGCCATCTAGGTCAGTGGAAGCACACTCTGTGATGCCCCAAGATGAGGATGTCGCCTAATGATACATTTCTCAGAATGTAATCCCTATCCTTTAGGCAACGTGACCTGCGTAAGCCAATTGTCAGTTCACATGCTTCCTTTGTTTGCCTGGGTATGCTTTTAGGCTGTGGTGTCTTGCCTCCTCAACAAGATGGTATGGTAGAGTCTGCCCACACTCCTCTGCTCTCAGCACAGTCATCACTGCATAGCAGAAATCCAACAGACATATATTTATTGATTAATCAATTCATTAATTGATTATCGATTTATTAATAGATAATAAATCAATTGATGCATTGATTATGGATTGATTTAATCAATTTTCCAAGGTCCTATCCTACTATAGTCATTAATAATATTAACATTGCTGCTAGCTCAGGCAAGTAATTCACGAACATGTATTTTGGTCACCAACCAACAGATGTGATTGTTACACCACTCAAACCACCACTAGTTTCCAATCCTTGAAACTACTCACATGAGTGTCCCACAAAACACAAACAAACCTAAGAGAATCTCGGAGAATACCAGGCAACAAACTCCAACTGATATTATTTTCCCACAACTAAATCATAAATCTGTTGTGTATATGGCCATTTCTCAATACCAGAATTGAAAGGTAATGAGTTTTTTTCATTCTGAGTGTAAATATAAAACAAAAAAAACATTATTTTGCTCATGCTCATGTTGAAGGTGAATGCAAAAACAAAAGAATTGATTTATATTTGGATATTTGGATTAGGATTAATTTATATATGGAATTTTAATTACAGGAAGCAAGCCTGTGATTAATTTAATTTTTGTTTCAATTTATGAGGATGCACTTGGCTAATGGAGTGCTTTGAAAAAATGCTTTATTGAGAGATCTCATCAGTGTGATTTACTGTCTGGGTATATGTTAAGTTCCTTTTATTACAGAAGAAATTGTTATGTGCCCTTGAAGTTGAATCCATTGCTTGGGGTGGGAGATGATACCAGTGCTATCTTCTAACCTACTATTTCTGGACGAAACAGATTCAAAAGAAACCTCGTTTGACTTTCTTGTCATAAACCCCTTTCCCTGTGTATTCAACACACATATGTGCATTGATGATTAATGCCCAAATCCTTGCTGACATTCTGATAAGCTTTAAAGCAGTCCAGAGAGAGAGAGAAAGAGAAAGAATTGACCTTTCTTGTAAAGGATATCTTTCTTAATAAAAAGTTAGAAGCAAAGGAAAAGAAAGTAAGGCAAAAACTAAAAAGGAAAAATATGGAGATAGCAAAAGAAAATAGAATGTAGGGGACAAATATTACACAAGGAATTATCTTTGAATAACCTTGCTCAGAAAATTGTAGAAAATAAACTAATCTGTGTAATCCCTTTATGAACTGTTAGCTTAAGGCTTTAGTCACAGAGAAAAACTGTAATGAGATTAAACCACGTAAGAAAACAGGGTTGTCTGCTGCTTGTTGGAGGAACAAAGCAAAGAAAACAATAAATAGACAATTATAATCTCCACCTCTCTCCCACCACCCTTCAGAAACAAAACAATTAGGAAGAAAGATCTCCTGATAATGCAAATGACAAACTCCAGGCTCTTCCAGCTGAACATTTTTGAAGAGATTGCATCTGCTTTCATTATTCAGTTCCTAATGCTCTTTTTATTACGATGAAAGAATGATGTAATTTTAAAGGGAAAGACAAGTTCTCCTGATTATTCCCTCTTAGTCTGGAGTTCCCTTCTTTGTATTTAAGAAGATTTATGCTGAAAATATGTACCTATGCTCTAGTATATCTTTTTCATCCCCAGCTCCAATATCAACACCCTCCAAAGCTTTCCTTTTCATTTTTAGTCACAGCTTCTGGACTCTGCCATTGCAGCCATAGGCAACAAGGAGTGCATGTGCATAGCTGTGTGCTAATAAAACTTTATTAACAAAAGCCAATAGTTGCCCTGTGAGCTGTAGTTGGCAGTCCCTAGGGTTGGAAGATGAGAGAAGTGGGAAAAAGTATCTGAGACACCTTAAATAAAATGGGTCCCCATGTTTTATTCAGAATTTATTTTAATTGTATGTCCTTTGCAAATTTATAATATGGATCTGTTACTAAAGAATACTAGATACAGAAAATGGAGAGTAATCATGAATCAACATTCCTCTGATCCTTTTTTGTCACCTAAAAACAAAAGTACGGTGGTAAAGGAAGGGTTTATATTATGCAGCAGTGATGGAAAGAAAAGGAAGGCTCCAAAAGGGTCACCGGGCTGGTGCCAGACATAGATAAATCTATTAACAGAATAATTGCTCTCACAGTTGGATCTTGGACTAGCAGTGTCAGTATTTATCTGGGATCTTGTTAGGACCCACTCAGGACTAATGAACCAAAAAGTCTGGAAGTGGGAAATCTATGTGTTAACAGAGCCTCCAGATGCTTGACGCATTCAAACATGGGAGTCACTTGTTGTGCTAGAGAATCATCTCTTCCTCTCAGCTACTGAGTGTGTATGTTCAAATACAAGGGCTATTTTCAGAATCTTGTATATCCCTATGGAGAATGTTTGGTCTTTAGAAGGAGAAAATGAGGAATTATTTCAAATGCTCTAGAACGTAAATTAAAAAAACAATCTGAATTTCTGACTCAAAATTATAGACATTTGAAAATAAGTTCTCTATCCCCTGTGTGCCTGGTTTCTGATCTCTTTCTTTTTTACTACCTAATCCTCTTTGAATCTGTGTCCTTCTCTGGGAGTATGCTCATGGGATGCAAATACTGGTAACTTTTTATTATTCAACAAGAATAACAGAGTTTAGAAAGTAAATCCATACTAAATAAGGTACCTTTGACACTAAGTCAAAAATTAACAAGTTTGGATTGTGTGCTCTTCTGGATAACCCATTTCTCACCTTCATGGCAACGCAAGTAACCCTAAACACATAACATGAAGCATGAGTCCCTCTTCAAAAGGAAGGTGTGAAAAAAGTCTCAGGGATCATAATTACTAGCTCCAAGGCAACGCTGGCCAAAAGCAAGAGACCTGTAAACATCCAAGTTCACACTGCTTTGTGTCTAGATGGGCCGACATTGCCAAGGAGGCCCTAGAGACCTAAAAACCAGAAGTTTCTGAGAAAGAGCTAGTATCCTGTCTCCCTCCAAGCTGATTATGTTATCAGTATAATTTCCTTTTTTCCCAGAAATGTAGTCCCTTTCTCAGTCACTCTACTGCTCCGCTACTGGCCAGACCTGGCAACATGGAAAGAACATCAGAGTGAGTGTCTAATCTTAGTTAGAAAGAGACGAGACCCAGCAAACAGGCTGAAAAAGAGAGGGGAGGAAGGCAAGAATTTCTTACTTAATTTTCATCTAATGAGCTCTCCTGAGACCTAGACCCTGCCACTGCCTGCCTCCTTCCAAAGCCTTCAGATACAGAGTTCTAATCCTCTTTTCAAACTCAAGTTCATCACCAGCGCAGTTATTTCAGCTGTGTTAAGCAGCTCACAGTATGGTGCGGCAATATCCATTTCTACAGGACAATCCTGTTAGAGGAAAATCGATTAATTCAGTGTGTTAGAATTTTAGCATTTGGAGCCCAACAGCGTCTAAACATATTAACCAAGTTAAACAACAACTACTACAACAAAAAACAGCAGTAGCTAATGTTGACACTGAAAGTGAGACAGTGGCTTTGGCAGCCATCAGCCATGCCCTATAACCTTCACCTACAGACACAATAATTTGGAGATTGTTGAGGTACAGAAGTACAGTTCTGGGGAATGTCTCCCTTGTTAGAAAATATTACTTTGTAGTTTTAAATCAGCAATTAGCCTTCAATAAATATGCAGAGACCAAAGTAAGTTCTATATTTGTGTATACTTCATGGCTAGAGTACATCCTCTATAGATCCTTAGGACGGTACAGAAAATGATGGCTCATTCCTTTTGTACATAATAAGGCCACACAATATTTACTTTTTCTTGAATCATCTACTTAAGGTAGATGGAAAAGGTTACAAAGAGGGACCAGGAAAAATTTCATATGACACTAATTTAAGATTACTATAACTAAGAAATAATGTTTAAATAAAGAAAAAAATAAAATGAGAATAAAATCCCAAACCATCTCAGGAACAAAAATTTTGAGAAGGAAATTCTCTCTCTCTTTCCCTTTTTTTCTGAGACAGTCTCATTCATTCACCATAGGGTTGAGTGTTGTGGTGTCATAGCTCACAGTAACCTCAAACACTTGGGCTCAAGCAATGCTCTTGTCTCAGCCTCCTGAGTAGCTGGGACTACAGGTGCCTGCCACAATGCCCCACTAGTGTTTCTAGTTTTAGTAGAGACCAGGTCTCACTCTTGCTCTGGCTGGTCTTCAACTCCTGAGCTCAGGTGATCCACTCACCTCAGCCTCCCACAGTGCTAGGATTATAGGTGTGAGTCACCACACCCGGGCTAGAAGGGAATTCTCTTTATCTAAGAATTATGCCAAATTTCTTCTATCTGAAGCCTTCCATGGGGTTATATAAAGACTTACCTAAGCATAAATTTTATGACTTGAGTCCTTGAAATTGGGTTAATTTAAACATAGTCAAGACATCATCATTCTTTGGTAGTTCCTGAGCCAGAGTCTCAGATGCCTAACTGTAAATCATCCTCTTCAACAAAACCAGAAATTTCAACAAGGGAAACTCTCCAATGAGTGCAGCTTCCTTTCTCCTCCACTAATTAGTAGTCGATTGGAAGTGTAGGCTTTGTTCACAATTATTCAACCTCCTCCCTTTGCAGACAAGGAGAGAAAGTATTTGAGAGGTGAATTTTTTGCCAATGTCATAAAACTGTTAGATAAGAACCAGAAGTAAATTCAGTCTCCAAATCTAGGGCTTTTCCAAAAGAGCACTTGACTAGGAGTTGGGAGACAGCTCTTGATATGTGTTAGCCACTTAACTAATTGGCAAATATGAAAACCAGTGGGGTTTTCAGTTTCCTCACTTGTTATGAGGGGAGGTCCATGGCCTTTCCATTTGCTTCTATAATGTTTGTGAGAAGTAGCAATTTATGTTTTTATTTTATTTTATTTTATTTTTCTTTCTTTCTGGTTTTTTTTTTTTTTTTTTTGTAGTTTTTTTGGCCGGGACTGGGTTTGAACCCACCACCTCTGGCATATGGGGCCAGTGCCCTACTCCTTTGAGCCACAGGTGCCGCCCAGAAGTAGCAATTTAATGTAAGCATTCAAGTTTCTGCCATCTTTCCTTTGAGCATAATGCACAATGGGAATTTTAATCAAGACCTGGGTAACTTGTAACTGGGGCTACTACTGAGAGTTCTCCCTGAGAAGCAGTTAGTCATCTCTTCCCAGAGGATAAAAGTTACTAGAGAGTAGTTGGAAAGTGGGTCTAGATTTTGTGTGAGAAAAATTGATCCACATGCTAATTCTGTTTTTTATGACACAGATTCCTTATGCTCAGCAAGGATGGGAATTATAGAAGACTGGATCAGGGAAAGTGATCAAAAAAAAAAAAAACAAAAAGAAAATGATACAAATCTTGATTGTTGGAAGGTCTTTGATAACGTCTTATTTTATCACCTAATATTGGTGAAAGGCAAGTCCATGTAGTTGGATTTATAAATTGAACCACTGTATTCAAACAGTAGTGGTTAAGAAGGTACCCATTGTGATGGGGAAATATTTCAAACACCAATAGTTCTGAATGTTGCCACTGCAAAAAATAAGAACACTCCAAAAGCAATCCAGAAATTGTTGTCAGAGGGGCACATAGCTTTGTCATTGATTGTTTTCAAGTGTAATGTTTTTAAGAAGAACATGTTCAAATTACTAGATAGAAAAAATAAATTCTGAGATGGATTTCTATAACTTCTTGCAGGGATGCTGAATATCCAGACTTAACAACATTTTCAAACCTATCCACACAAAAGAAGATCATCAAGAATACCTGCCTGTTGGTTAAAACAATAGACAAAAAGGTAGAATGTAGGCAAAAGAAACAAAAAATTATTTTTATAGTTTAAAAAAATCAATTGGACAAATATAAGCAAGAGAATCTTGACAACAGTTAAAGTGAAA
Organism: Perodicticus potto; assembly: GCA_963574655.1. NCBI lineage: Eukaryota > Metazoa > Chordata > Mammalia > Primates > Lorisidae > Perodicticus > Perodicticus potto. The sequence continues at coordinate 51,885 of CAUYRH010035063.1, read as the reverse complement.
TCTCTCTAGGGAATTTGTTGATCCACAGATCTGTCTGAATTAAAAGTCACAGAATGTTTCTGAAAAGATGCCAAAACAGCAGCTGGCACAACACAACCTATAGTGTCAGTTATATTAAAATGTAGCTGGAGAATTATACTATTTTAGAGCATTAAACTCTTACATGAAACCTGAGAGATTAAATATTTCCTAAAATGTGACCAGGGGAGCGAGGAAAACAAAGCCATATCATTATGCAAAAAAGAAAAACAAAGATGTTGAGTTTGCAAAGATGATCCATCAGATGAATAAAAGCTTTCATATTATTCAATGAGAAACATTGCGGGTAATTATCAAATTTCTGTCTCTATGTCCAAAAGATAGCATGGGACCAATGGGTTGAAGTTAGAGAAACATGTATTTTTGGTTAACTATAACAAAGATACTGCTAAATAATACTTTTCAACCACAGAAGAGATCACATCAAAACAGTTTAGTCTGTATCACAACCAGGATGCTCAGAAAGGCTGTGACCATGATTTTTTTTGTAATGTTTTATTGATTTGTCAGGAAGTCATACTCTGTGGTTTGTAAAGTTTTTTCTATTGCAGTTTCTATAATTCTGTGACTTTTTTTTTATTCTAAAGAATGACAGAAAATGGAGAACTTTCCCTTCTAATAGGAAGCAGGTCAGTGATGATATTTGCTCACAAATATATACTAATAGCAAGCCTGCTGCTTTAAGACCTAAGTGGTCTCAATGTAAAATATTTGCCGTGATTTAACATAGCAATTGAAATTATTTCTCCATATTTTTTTGTCCAATACTCTGCATGGATTTATTGTAATAAAATTAAATTTCTCATAATAGTTTTTTGTTGTATGTTTGATCCAGGCCTTAGGCTATATAGACACTGAACAAATGAGTATGAAGTTACCTGATCTGGTACATCATAGCCCATTAAATCCTATGGTAAGAAACTGCCTCAAATAGGTAGAAAAATAAATCTCCCTCCCACTTCACTGCCAACAAATTTCAGCACAATTTAGGCTTATTTATTTATTTATTTTTACTTTTCAGAAAAAAAAAATCACTCATATATCTCAGTAGTATTTTTTTTTTAATAAAAGAACAGTTAGGAAGCAAAGATAAGATATTCAACACAGACATGCAACCCAAGTCTTCCTTCCAAAACAGTGTCAGGAAAATAGAAACATATAAAAATTATTCTCCAAGATAAAGGAGAAAGCAAAAGAAGGTTGAACTTGGGAATTAAAGGTTCAAGAAAGAGTCAGAGTAAAAAGCAGGATGATGGATGAGAGCTCTTGAAAAATCACACGTCCACATCTCAAGTGGATTCTCCATGTGCTTCCGTGATTCATATGTTCAAACTTGTATGGCTAAGCCCCCATCTGCAGCCCCATAGCCATGAACATGCATTCTTTTAGGCCAGTCTTTGGCATTTCCCATTCTTTCTTGCTACAGATAATGCCATTTCCACAATTAACAAGATGAGGACTATCAAAGAATAAGTGTCCTCAAGTGGGTCGGGAAATTGACACTTAACAGGTACAATGGACACTGTCTGAGGGATGGACACCAGTGTGACCTTCACTCAAACTGTTAAAAGGAATGGATGCAACCAAAACATTCGCACCCCTGTAATATTCTGAAATTAATAATGACATTTAAGCTAGGTTACTTTTTGGTTTTAAGATTTATTTTACTTTTAATCCCCACATAAAAGTTGTACCTATCCATGGGGTGCAGTGTGGTGTTCCGGTACATTGTATAGGTCCCTCTCACAACTTCTCTCCACCTTGTTTCTGTTTCTCTAACCCACACTGCACACACCAGAGTCGCCTTCCGAAGACACGCCTCTGACCATGCTATTCACTTGGTTTCATTCTATTAAGGCCAGTTGCTGCCAATTGAAAAAGTCATTAGACCTGTCTGGAATTTAGAGCCCTTAACTCAGCCTCTGTTCCATGTACTTTTCTGGTCTGAGAAATCCCCTTTATGCATCTTCTTCTGCAGTACCATCCCTACCACCAAAAGGAAGCCCCTTGTTCTTTTGATCCCATGTTTAGAATCATATTATACCCCCTGCTTCACCTCTAACTTCCATCTAGAGTATTTTTCACCACCTTTAACTCCCCAAATTCTTTTCACCCTTCAATGTCAAATAACATTTTTCTCAATTGCCTCAGCATTTATCTATTTGTATAATTATAAGAGAATGTATTTTATATCCTTTGCTAGATTATTAAGTCCTTCAGGGATGGGATATTTTGAATGCTTGCTAGTATTTGTTTTCACTTTTGTCATTTTCATTTTAAAACAAGATTTCACTTGGTTGCCCAGGTTACAGTGCAGTGACATCATCAAAGCTCACATCCACCTCAGACTTCTGGGCTCAAGCCTTCCTCCTGATTCAATCTCCTAAGTAGCTGAGACTACAGGCATAAGACACCATGCCTCACTATACTTTTTCTTTTCTTTTTTTTTTTTTCCATAAGTATGGGCTTTTGCCATTGTTGAGGCTGGTCTTGAACTATTGGTTTCAAGCAATCCTGCCCCCTCAGCTCCCTGAGTACTGGGATTACCAGTGTGGGTCACCATGTCTGCCCTAGTATTTGGTTTTAAAGGATACTTAACACTTGTTCATCTAACTTGGGATGGTTATCAGTCTTTTTTCTGTTCCAAAGGCAAATGTAATTGGTTTATCAAATGGGCCAAGCCCAATGAAAAGGCTTTATGTTTCTCCAAATTTTGCCTTCTACTATGATAAGCCTGAGCTAATATTTGAACTTGGCTCTCTGTTTCTCCTTGATGACATTTCTAGCATGGATGGCTTTCTGATCACTTTAAATTATAAAAACAATCTCATTTAAGTAAGAAATCTCATTTCAGGTATTAACATACAATAGTTCAACCTAAACAAAACTGAGATCTCACACCTGGCCAGTACTTCCCAAGACCATAAAGAAATAAGAAAAGAATGAGAAACTGTCCTGGTCCAGAAGTGACTGGAAGGCATGACAACCGAATGCAAGGTGTCACCCTAGATTGAATTCTGCAACAGAAAGAGGATAGAACTGGTGAAATCTCACAAAGCCTAGAGTTTAGTTACTACTAATGTGCCAAGTTTTGACATAAATGGTGTAGTAATAGAAGGTGCTAAAATGTGGGGATCTGGGTGAGCGGTATATGGAAAGCCTTTGTTTTATCTTTGGAATTTCTCCCTAAATCTAAAAATTATTCCTCATATATATGCATATCATGTGAATATACAAATGAACATCTGTGTTTCATCTTTATGTATCTTATTCTTCAGCATAAACATATATATATATTTTTAATATATGACTTATAAATATTATATGTTCCTTTTTAAAAAAATTAAAAACCTGACATATTACATCTAGGTCTAAGCTTTTCCCCAACCCACTCTGAATGCCTCCCCTGACCACTTTTGCTATCTTTCAGTAATGTTTACAAGTTCTTGACAGGGGTCTTTGGGGGGAACTCACCTGCAATCACTCTCATTTGAGGTGTTTAAGTAAACTTCCTTCATGGTTAGAAGAGCCCCTGTTCACCATCCTGTTACACACAGAAAGTGACTTGGTAGCTGAGGATCAACAGGGAAGAGGAGCTTTCTCATAACAAATTAACATATTAAGATCCTGGGATATACAGAATGATCAAGGGCCTAACACACAGGTCTGTAAAGATTGTAGATACGGATTTACATGATGTCAGAGCACTTATGCCTAAAGCCAGGAAAAAGACTTAGCTTCTAAAGGTGACCCATTCTTTCCATGTATATCTGTGGATTTCATTTTCCAAAGGGGGTGTTCCCACTACTTTGAATCTTGAAAAGGGAATCTAAGTATGTCTACATGGCAGCCAAGCTTAGGAATGAATGGAGCACTCAAAGCATGTGACTGGAGGGCAGGGGCTAAAAAAGATCCGTACATCTGTCAGTACCTGGTAGAAATTCATCAGAACCTGAGTATCATTCATAGAATTCAGTGGTTCTGGGTAACACTCCATCCTGATGCCCCTTTAGAAAGATTCAGAACCAGCCTACAGCTCATGGAAAATGGTGCTTTTACTTGAAATTAATGTTTTCCGATGTTGTTAGTGTTTCAATGATTTGTAGCTATTGACTTTTAAGAGAGATGTGATCACACAGAAAGAACTCTGACATTTCTATGACATTTTCTGATGAAAGAAAAAAAAATATGTCACTTTCTTTGATTTTAATTCAATGCTGAGTTAAGGATGGAGTAACAGAAAAAGTTAAGGGAGAGCTTTTTGCTCACAAATAGTATTCTTAGTTGCCACTATAGATGATATGCCTCAATGTTCATTTTTATGTTACTATTTTCTTAAATGTCTTGTGTTCCCCTGATACTATCAGCCGAGGATATATTATAGAGATACTTATGTCATCATGCTGTTGAAATTTGAGACTTTTCAGATATAACGTGTTTTATATTCACAGTTTTGATTCACCATGGGACTCTTTCTGGTCTTGTTTTCATTATTGACAGGGAAAATGCCAATTTTCCTTTTTCATTTTTTTTTATCCTTACCCTATTTAAAGAAAAGAAAGAGTAAGGCACAACTTTACATTCTGTAAGCAATGTAGGAGTGAGGATTATCCTTGAGGTAAATGTCAAAATGCATGTCTTAGAGAAATTGCTGGTGCAGCCGTCAACAGAGCCAGAGCAACTTCTCACTATTGGGAGGTACACCTGAAAAGACTGGGGTACTAGGTGTCCTTTTCTTTACTGTCAGAAAAGCAAGAAGCTGATGGGCATTATACAACCATCTCCCTTACAGATCTCTGGGGAATAGAATCTCCACATGGCCCATCCTTTTTGAAAGGAGCACTCATCCTCTGACTAAAAGACCACACATGATTAGCTCATGTTTGAAAGAGCTCAGTAGTATCAGTAACTTACACGATAGCACAGCTGGTCCGCCTATACAATTGAGACTCATAATTTTATTGTTAACAACATCATTATATTTGTTAAACGTATGTGGGATTTATTTCACAAACAGGAACTCTGGCAGTCAGAGATAGAAGCAAGGGTTGTTAGAACTTTCTAGTCTGATTCCAAAAGCCTGGCAGGGAAGCAACAGAAACCAATTTGGAAAGTGTTGGTATTAAATAATCTATTCTGGAATGATCTGGAACCCATCTGCTCTGAGATTAACCTCCTGGCACAAATATCAACACAGTACCCAACATTTCTATTCTAATCAGAATCCCATGGGCGGCACCTGTGGCTTGTTGAGTAGGGCGCTGGCCCCATATACCGAAGGTGGCGGGTTCAAACCAGACTTGAACTGCAAAACAGAAAAATAGATGGGTGTTGTGGTGGGTGCCTGTAGTCCCAGCTACTCTGGAGGCTGAGGCAAGAGAATCCCCTAAGTCTAGGAGTTGGAGGTTGCTGTGAGTTGTGTGACGTCACGGCACTCTACCAAGGGCGATAAAGTGAGACTCTGTCTCTACAAAAAAAAAAAAAAAAAGGAATTCCAATTAATTCTAACCTAAAAATTCTATTCTAGTTTTTTCATGTGTTCTGGAAGCAATGTGAGGATGAAGTAGCCTTCGTGGTGTTAGATAGAACACCACTAGTGCAGGGACCAGTGGGTATTTTGTTTGCTCTCAGCCAATACTCAAGTTTGTTCCCCCTGGATCTGACTATACAGTTCACCAGGATGTATGTTTAACTAGGATACGTATGGCTCCTTCAGCAAATACAGAAGAAAACATAAAGGATTCAAATAAGAGGAACAGTGTTACACCAGCTCTCGGGATCCTTGGTTCCTAGTTTAGTGTCTACTAGACACCAGTTCTATGAAGAAACCTTACTGTTATCATCACATGTTTTTAAATGAAATAGTTTCCAAAGTGTAAAAAAAAACAATGTACATCACAGTTTTGTTGTGATTGTCTCACAAGACACATCTAATGAGAACACTAAAAATCCGTGCAAACAAAACATCACTGACATTTCACAGAGGAGGCTGGCCTAGAGCTATGAAGGTTAATGCAACTCCATTCTATCAATGAGGCTCAAGTTAGAGAACAGCCTCTGAGGACTCACATACCTGGAAGACATGGACCCATTTGTTCCATGCTCTGCACATGCAGCAACGGCAACAAAATGAATGGCAAACATTGAGGAATTTGAAAGGAAACACCCCAGAACAATATGGTATGCTACATGCAGAATGATTCTTAATTTCTCATCAGTGGAAGTGGTTAATCAATGACTGGTCAACCACCCAGCAAGATGCTGTGCAAGAGATTACACAGGGCAAAATGTTTAAGGTGTGAACATGCACTTAGGAAGTGCATTTCTTTAAAGGAAAGGAAATTTTCCAAGATCAAAGTCATTTAAGGAAGTGCTGGACATGCAAGACAAAAGCAATACAATCCTCAAGCCTCTGGAGCCAGGCTAATTATGACCAATGTACCTAAAATCAGAAAGCAAGGGAGAGATGGGATAAGAAGAGCCTGATGGGGGAGGCAGCAGGAGCACAGTTGCGTAAGGTTTTCTGGGGCAAAATGAGGTATTTAGACTCCATCCCAAGAGCCAGGGAACTTTAGTTCAGGGTTTTAAGCAGAGAGGGATATAGCCTGATTTGCATTTTAAAAAAATCAAAAATACTCTGACTATGGTTAAATCAATAAATTATGGAGAAGACAAGAATGGATATGAGTAAGGACCACAAATGGAGATGAGAAGTGTGTCTAGGAGGTAAACTGACAGGAACGTTGTGGTGTAGCATCGTGTTGGCAGGTAGGTACAGAGAGAAGAAATGAGGGAGATGGAGAAGGCACGATGGGCCCCCATGTTTCTGGACTATATGGTTGAATCCATGGGGACATCATCCAACTGAGCAGGAGGCAGCACGGCAGAAGGGCTTGGAGTGAAGACGAGCACAAATCTCACCACTTTGATATGGAGATGTCCAAAGAGAAATTGAGTAAGTATTGGGTTATATTACTTTGTAGTGAAACTTTGAGTAATCCCATAATTGAGAGTCGTCATCACTCAGAAGTATGACTGTATGACTGAATATGGAAAAGCATAGAGTGATCTAAATGAAAACAAATAAACAAAAAACCCCGTAGTACCAAAAATCTATTTTGATTTTTCTCTTTTACACATTGTCCACTTAAAAACCAAAGTTGTTTTATCCTGTTTTAAGTGTTCTAACTAACATACATATTCCTCATATTCCATGGTACCATACAGCACACCGAAGTGAGGGAGTCATGGCTATCGCTTATATGGGTGCCTATTATAAACCACCTAACATATCATGCAATTTACCTTTGTTCTATAAATTTTCAAGCCACAAGTCACTATACCCATTTTACAGGCAAAATGAGAAAATTCAGGCTTAAAGACTTGACTTTTCCAAAGTTAAAGAGCTTGTAAGTGTCAGACCAATCTAGGTTGGGATAAATGAAACATTTATTGTAGTTTCTCTCTACCATGCAGCTATATTTTCAGGTCCTCTTCCAGATATAAGCAATCAGAGTTCCATGGCATGTAACACATTGAAAATTCTAGATTTAATAAAAATTAAGAAAAAAAAAAGAAAGAAAAGAAAATTCTAGACGAAAGTTGTTTGGGGGAAAACAGAGAGAAATTATTAAAACCCAGATGCCCCAGAAAATGTAGAATGTATTGTCAGGGGAAGTTGGTCCTTGCAAGTACCAAGCAAGGAATCTTAACCCTATTAATATCAGGCTCCAACCAACGCAGCTGCCTGGCCCAGACCCAATTCAGGATCATAGCCAATACTTTGCTTAATCTACCCAGCAAATTATATGCTATATTGAAATAAGATCAAGCTCTCTGCTTCTTCACCTCGGTCCTAACATTGCCACAAAACCCTAAACACATATGATTTTCAACATAACTAAATCTTCCCCCTTGGGAAATCCTGCTCATTCTGTGTGTCTTTTACCCTCTCATCTGTGGTCCTTTTTCTAAGACACTTGTTTCCAAAATTTCTCTGTATGATGAATAGCCTTCTCTGAGTTTATACTCCTGCAAAAGAGGCAAAGCATATTAAATATATGAATCAAATATTCCTTCCTGTCAAAACACAGAAAAACACACCTTTATATTTATTTAAATTTACAAGTAATATGTCTCAGTCTGTGCATACCTGGATTCATATTTTATTGAAATATGTGTCCTCGCTCTCAGTGTAAGATGCATGCTTCAAACGCTCGCTGGAATCTGCGGGCCTTGGTAGACCCTCAGGAATTCATTTTTCATAGAAAACAGAGACAATTGCTTGATGGTAGAAGAATTTGATGTAATGAAATTGTGTGTGTTGTAGATACATTTCAGGGCAGATGGCAATACAGACCAGAATTTAGTTTTTGCATCCCACTCTGTAAATTTTAGAAACTGCCACTTCCACAGGCAAATTTGAGAATTTATGCTTACCTATGCTGGTTCATAGCCCAGAGTTTAAGGATAAAAGTATTTGCTTTCTAGATACTGTAGAACTTGTATCTTTCTTCCCTATGAATTTCACATCCCTTAAGTTGGTAATTGTTGTCTTCAATGTCACACTCCAAACTGCCTCTGTCTGACTCTCGTCTACCCACTGGTAATCCCAAATCTCTGGCAAGTTAACTTCCAGCAATCTCTCCCACACCTCTAAGTCTTTCCTCACACTGTTCCTTCACATTCCTGTTCCCCTCTTCAAGTAGCTAAGTCTTCCTATTTCTTTAGGAATCAATCAGTTCAGGAATAGTCTGTCTTCTCTAGGAGGCTTCTCTCTCTTCTTGGGAAAGGCCAAATCATCAGTGTTCTCATGAACCAAACTGCCCTCCCTCTCTGTTTCTCCTTCTCTCTGGGGATAATGTTGAAATGCAAAAGTTCAACCTGACCATAAGGTGCTGGAAATACCATCTGTGGTGCACTGACCTCCAACCCTCTTTGCCTGGCACGTGTGCATTGCTCATGCATGTTTGCGGAGTGGAGTTCCCACTGCTTATAAACAACTGACGGAATTCATGACTTCTGATTTAGTAAAGAGAATGGTAAAGGGTATTATACAAATCCAAAAGTTCAGAGGTCAGGGTGACAGGAGGAGAAAGAGGAAAAAAGGAGATAAAGTATCAGAAAAGTTACTTTTGTGTAGTGTTTCCTTTAAAAATAGAAGAAAAAAATATCTGTGAAAATAAAACCTGAAGTCTCCAAATCTGCCCCTTCAATGTAGCATGTCACAATCATTCCTATATTTATGTCACAACACACATTGCTTGCCTCGTTTTAAAATATCATCAATCTTCCCCACTGCTCATCCAATTTCAAGGCCCGACTTAAGTTATATCTCATCCTAAAAACTTCCCCCCTTTCCTCTGACACCCAGATAGCTAAGCTTCTTTTGTTTGTTTATTTTCAATGCTTTTTGCACCATTTTTGCACATCATTTCATGTTGAATTGATATCCAATTATTTTAGAATGTAAATGCTTTTTTAAGCTACAATGTTATAAACTTCTTAAGATGAGATATGGCTGTTTTTACTCTCTTTGTATTCCCTAAGAAAAATTCAGGGTTTATGTAAGTGATTTCATTAAAATCTAAGTAAGGTAAAAATATGTGAGTATATCCCTCCACAGAAGACTGGAGGGGACATGTCCTTGCCCTAAGGATTTGTCTGGTTCAGATTTGAGACACAGACCATTGGTTGAGTAGATACTGAAGATTTTATTGCCCCAAAGTAAGTTTCTGTATGCTGACTTTGAAAGATTGCTCTTAACCTCTCTACTTTGCCCAGTTAGATCTTACAAATCTAGTCTTTAAGGGGTACCCTGATGTTGCAGGGGTGTCAAGAGCTCACTGTACTTGGCTCTCTCTAATATCCTGGGCAGGGGGAAGGCATCTTCACCTTTTTTCCAGTTAGGGGCCAACTGGGAAGTTCTGACCCATGGGCCCTGAGTGGAAGTGATGGACACTACTTCCACATCAAAGTAGCTCAGAGCCCTGGTCTCTTTCCCTGCTACATTGACCATGAAGTTGCTGCATTGAGATGGCAGTGTCATAAGATCCTAACACAGACTGAATCCTGGAATGACAGTCTGGACCAGATTTCCTGACAGTCTATTCTGGGCATACTGTCTTTGTCAGGGCAAAATACCAAGATCTTGTTGTTTATTTGCTACTGGAGGTATAAGCTAGACCATGTTGACAAATACAGTACAACCTATGTAAGTTGGCCACCCAAGGGATTGTAACAAGCTGGTCAACATTAAGTGGTGGTCAACTTAAGGAAGGAGGCCTACTGGTTTGTGAAACACATGCATGTGGTGCATGTCCAGTCTATGACATTAGGTTGACGTCAGAAGGTGGTCATTGTAGGGAGATGGACAACTATGGAGGTTCTACTGTGTAGCAAAAATTACTCTTAACATTTCAACAATGCATGAAAAATTATAGTTTCATGCAAGGTTTTATTCCCTCCTTCACTACCCCAATTCTTAGAAGTTTCAAAAGGGTTGACGAAGAAGCCAACACAAACAATATTTTAATCAAGAAACAATTACCACTCTGATAGCTTAGCCATAACTTCATTTTTCAAACATTTCCACTGACTTCAGTTATCCCTATATACATAATTTGCAACTTCCTACAGCCCTATATGTGTATACACAAACACACACACACACACACAAGTTCCCATAATCCATAATCTATCCTCCAAATCCCAGGTAAGTAACAAAAAAATGTTCTAATATAAAGAGACAGTCTAGATATTCTTCTTAATAACCTATATGTTGTACTAAATACCTAAATTGTCTATCCTCTCCACTGGGACCTAACTCTACTCTTAACTCTTCTACAAATATTTCCTTAAATGAATCCTAGTTCACAGTGATCTTTATCTGCTGTGAAATATTTTGGCATCTATCAAATATTCTTTCATGCTTCTTGTCATCATTGATGCTGTCCTCTTCAACTACATTGTCAACTCACTGAGAATAATGAATATATGAGTGTGTGTATGCACACACATTTACTTGTTTTATTTTTGCATAGTATTCTAAATAACTATTGTTTTATAACATCTACTTTGCTTAAGACATCGCCTTAGGTTTTTAAATGTATCCTTCTTATTAATCTCGCAAAATCCCAACATAACAAGTTATTCTTTAAACAATTAAACAATTGAGCCTGTGAATTGGGGGGACCTGTTCTATAATACACAGATAGTAGATGTTAGAACTAAGCGGCAGTGACTGCTTTGTGTTCACCAAAATAAATTTCTTCTTTTTGGAAACATAGCCAAACTACATATTCCAGCCTTCCTGGAAGACAGACGTGGCAATTTCACTGAGTTCTAGAAAGTTTACTATGGGTCAATTCCAGGCCTAATTCATTAAAATGACCCACATGATATTCTGCTTTCTCTTTTCTTCTGTCATTCCACTGGATAGTGACACCAAAGGTGACCTTGAAAGTTCTGTGTTAAAATGGCAGAGACTCCCAGACACACTAAGGATATTTAATGTATTGAGCAACTGTATGTTGAAAAGATTCATACCTCATCCTCTCCCAATTGGAGTTTACATAATCAAGAAATACACTTCCAGTGTCTTATCACTTAAATAGGTGGGTTTGGGGTGGAGTTTGATAGAACCTTTAACCTACACTCTGTATTGAAAGAAAAGATTAAAGTTTTGATATACATGATATTAAATGCCTTTTTACTACACACTTCCAGATATTTTACAGGTGACATCATTTAAAATGCCCTGATTTATTGATGAAAAGAAGTGTTTTAACTTTTTAGATAACAAGCTATCTACAAGTACAAATAATATTTTTTCTAATTATATAATTCCAAGTTCCCAAAGCTTGAAAACATTTTCCCATTTCCCTATCAACAAACAACTTCACGTGGTAAAAATGTATTATATGTTTAACTTACAAATTAGTTTTTGGTTTTGCCTTTTAATATAAATTCTCATAAAAGATATTCCATTGTTATTCAATTCTTTAAGAACAGATAATTTATGAATCACTGGGAAATGTTAGGCAGATTTCCGATGACTATGCAAGTGTAAACAGCATTCATGTTTAATCTCCCATGTGAATATATCTCTACTTTATGACAAGCAAATGAATTCCAAATTATATTACATATTTTAAAGAGCTACTTAATAATATCATTAGTAAATTGGTAATATATCAAAGGATGCTATATATTTAAATCACTAAGGATAGGTATTTGTATTCTTTTCATTAGTATTACCATCTTTCATGAATATCCAGTTGTTTTCAGATGATGGTAAGTCCTGACCATTGGGAAGTTAGGCATAACCTTGACTTGGTTTGGCCATGGGTCAAATCTAGATTCGCCCATTAAATTGCCTATGCTCAGCTCTGCAACATATTCTTCCCCTGCCCTGATTCTTATAGCTCATGTAGAAAAGAGATGCTCTAAGATCAGAGCAATTTGGAATGGTTTGGCTATTTCAGGTGTCCCAAGGGATGATGCCAGGGAGAGATGTTTGGTCCCAATGCAGACACTGCATAAGTAAGAAATAAAGTTTTGCTGTATTAAGCCTTTGGTATAAACTTTAAAACAAATAAAATAAGATCTTAAATCCTCAAGACTTAGCTCCATCTCAAGGCAATAAATTGATGGTTACTTTTTCTCCTGCCACTCCCACACGGATCGGATATATTCCTTTTCTTATGGAATCTTCTAGGAGTGAATTTTCAGACTGCCAAAGAACATTATGAGAATGTTAAATTGATTTACCACTTATGGGTTCTGACATTTGTTCCTAAAAAAATTAGATGATGCAAATAAAATTTGCAGAAAACATGAAAACATCCATGATAAGCAACATCGCTATATTTCCTGAAATCCTTTAATTAGTTTAGGCAAAATTGCATTCTTTGTTGCATTAAAACATAAGTGACTTAAATTACATAGACTGTAACACTTTATTTAATTTCTTTAATTGCTAGTACCACTATTCACCCAGCCTCAACCACAAATCATATCAGGTTAAAGGAGATTATTGATTGGATTTCAGAAGGAAGGAACTATGCTAAATTAAAATGTAACTATCATCCTTAATAAGAAATGTCCTTACTTGGGTAATATTCACTGTCTGACATCCCAAGTCATGCCCATCCTTTAAGCACAGCACAGTAAAAGTATAAGGACAGCAAAACCATCAAACTGTATCCAACAAGGGGTGGTCCATTCTCCACTGAGTATCTAAGTCACAGCACCAATATAGGGCTGAATGCTATTGTCCACATATAATAGTAAATTCTTTACATTCTGTGCATCATATTCCCTATTGAGCAAGACCATTGATTAGACTATATTTTCTGGAATTCTACATTTATTCTAAAGTGCCACATCTTTTTATGCTGCTTGCTGCTGCAGTAATATCAGAACAAATGGCAAGTTAATCTTAGCAATGGTAGAAGCAATCATGAAAGCCTAACAAATTGAATGCAATAGCTTATTAGTTGTAATTGCTGTCTCCTTCCTGGTTTAGTTGTACTGTTTTAAAAGAAATGTCATATAACAATAGGGGACTAGCTTCCACCTCCTCTTGCAAACCTGCCACTTAGCCTACTTTTCCTCCAGAATTTTAGAAATATTGTATTAATACCAGAGTTTAATTCCTCCAACCTAGTGCCTAATCGTTTACAATATGCTTTCATGTGCATATTTATGTTTATGCCTCAAACTTAATAAAGTAAGTTTTATTGTTCTTCTCCATGTTAAAGAAAATGAGTTCCAGAGACGTTATGTAGCAAGTCAGTGAACATGATAGCTATTAAATGGGTGATTGATGATTCAAGTTCTACTTACTTGTTTTCAGAAACCTCTGTTCCTTACAGTAAACCATATTATCCCCCCAAACAGATAAGAGTGTGAATTAAATAGATGCCAGAAAGATTTTATTAAGAGCGAGCGCACTTAGAACTAATCTCTTTGCAGTCTACAAACTGGGAACACTAGCAACTGTTCTTAAAGCATATATAAAGTAATTGAAGAAATCATTCATCCCATAATTATATAGAGCAAACTTCAAGTGTAATAGGATTTCATAAAATGTAATAAAGCAGAGGAATAACAGTGACCATAAGAAGGGCAACACTATTGAATGGCTACCTCAGTGCATCCCCTTATTACCTTATCCTCTGCCTCACACTGTTATGTAGGAAAGACAAAGCTTCACTTTCAAGCTTCCCTTGCAGCTAGAAGAGACCAACACATGTACAGTTCTGACCAATGTGATTTCAGTAGAAGTCTGGGGAGGGGATTTCTGAATCCCCTTTTCTGAAGAAAGTCTTTTTCTTCTCAATAAAAAAGTATAGACACAGATGATGCAATCTTTCCCCATCCTCTTCTTTCTACTCTGAATGCACAGATAATAGCAAGGGATACTTTTCAAACATGAGAGAAACAGCATTGATTAAATAACTACACCAACTGCATTCATCCAGATTAACCACTGAGAGGGAAATAAAATAACCAACAATTGTTTCTTGTCTCTCATAGGTAGTTAAATGAAATAGTAACTTAAAAAAATAAAAGTTAGAAGATTCTCCTTGTTCCTTGAGAAGCTCCCTGACCAGCTGATCATTGAGATCAGACCACCAAGTTGATGTAATACAGTTGATGAGCAAGAAGACATTTGGTCAGGATGTCAAATTTAGTTGTACTATTTTTAAAAGAAATGCCATATGCTAACAGAGGAATAGCTTCCACTGCCTCTTGCAAATCTGCCACTTAGCCTATTTTTCCTTCAGAAATTTAGAAATATTGTATATTAATATACAAATTAATTGTATTAATTATACTTATTATATTAATTGTATATTAATTATATTAATTGTATATTAATTGTATTAATTTGTATATTAATACAAAGAGTTTAATTCCTCCAAGCTAGCTGAAACCCTCAAATGCCAAGATGAGGCTTTTAATTCTGGAACGTCAGTTACATAAAGAAAACGCATGTTAATAAAATTAGTTCAACAGTGTGGATGAAAAGGTTGCTAGTTAATTGAGAATTTTTCTACTTACCATCTTAGATATCACATTTATTAATTTATGTACTAATATTTTATCTTTTAAACAACTACTGTAAGCTTAGCAATTATTATAAGGAAATATAGGTCCTCTTATAAAATATTGTCAAATTTCAAAATTCAGAAGAAGATGAACTTATGTATTTCCTAGTAAGCAAGTATGTAAAATAAAAAATGAAGAAGAGAACAATCTGTATAAATTAAGTAAAGAAAAGTTTATATTGTTTTACATGAAACACTCTAGGGAAAGCTTACTTTCTATCTTTTCAAATTTTCTCTTTATTGGATGATTATTTAAATTAAATTATTTGATTTATTAGTCAAGATTATTTCTCGAGGACTAATGTTTGTGGTATTGTTTCCTTCTGTTTTTCTTTTCTCTGTACTTAACTGTAGTTTTCTCCTTCCCCCCTCCCCCCAGTTTGCTTATGACATATGCCTTGCTTTGTAACTTAAGGTTTATGTTAATAGATTAAACAAACTGGTTAGTGTGTGTGTGTGAGAGAGAGAGAGAGAGAGAGAGAACTTCACTATCTTATCAGGTTTCTCAAAGGTGAAGAACAAACTTTTAAATTAAACTTTTATTTTGCTTTGTTCTTTGTGGCTTTTATGAAATTATTCGTTATCTATCTAGCTTTCCCACCTCAATAGCTTTCCTAGGCTCTTTTTTTTACTGTCTTAAGAATGCTCCCTCTACAGAATCTTATAGCTGATAGGGATTTAGACATTACATAGTTGTATTTCTTGATCTAATGGATGATAAAGCAGAGGCCAGAGGCCCAAAGCTAGATATAGGAGAGGCCCACGGTCCCAACTGTCGTCAACCAAAGTTGACCTAGAACTGCTACGTCTTACACATGGTTTCTAGTTAGACAGTTGCCTCAGATTTTAGTGTGTGTTAGTTTATCCACAGTAATCTCATTTTAAATATCAATTTCCCCATCTCTATCCCTGGAGCTTCTGAATGAGCCGATTTGGAGGTGGTCCCTGGGAACCGTAATTTAAAAGTGCTTCGCAAGTGATTTTAGAGCAGGGATCTGTGGGCTACATCATGAAAAGCACTATGTTTTGGCTCATCAAATAAAGTAGGTATTTTTTTCTTGTCAGCATAAATGTATGTCTCCTGAATAAAGGGTAGGACACCTGTCCATCTTCTCTAGTTTGTATTCTATCAGGAAGCCATATTTCCAACTATATTCCACCTTAACTTTGACAATGAGGCTCATTTCTGAGTTATGACAATGCTAAAACAACAGATGCAAGGCATGTGAAAAGGAAATTCTCTTCTTTGTCAGTTGGTTACAAGTCCAAATAAACTAAATCATGATAATTAGTGGATTAAACAGGAACTTGCATTAAATTTTGTTTGCTAATGTCTTTTTCATTATAAAATGCTTGTCTGGGCGGTGCCCATAGCTTAGTGGGTAGGGCGCCAGCCACATACACTGAGGCTGGTGGGTTCAAACCCAGCCCGGGCCAGCTAAACAACAATAATAACTGCAACAACAAAAAATATAGCCTAGCATTGTGGCAGGCACCGCTACTTGGGAGGCTGAGGCAAGAGAATCGCTTAAGCCCAAGAGTTTGAGGTTGCTATATTTTCTTTAAGTATAAATAGGAAGAGAAGGCAACTTATTCTTAAACACACATTATTTTAATCAAGGCATATTCTTAAAAATAAGTTTAATTGGTTATATTATGTATATGATTTATTAAATTTATGAGTTAGTCTGGGCAGTTAGAATGTTTACATGGAACTACATGTCACTGATTTCTTGTTGGAACAGGGTTGAAGAGGAAAAATAAGCATTTTAAATAATTACTTTGCAAACTGAATCTCATTTCCATTGTGTGTACATATACACAAACACATATAAGTACGTGTATATACAGGTGTCCATAAAGTTCATGTGAACGTAAAATAGTTTAACATGATAAACTGTACATGAACTTAATAAACTTTATGGCCACTCTGTGTGTGTGTGTGTTTCTGTTATGGAAAGTAGACATCAACATTTGAAAGAATTGTGCTGCATTCCTGCAATAATAAGGGGTACAGTAGAAGACTCTGTATAGTTAATTATAGAAATACACATTTACAAAAATAGAAAATACACATTTACAAAAATGCCTAATCTCTGAATAAATCAAGGCTTTCTATTTTATCCATTATGCTCATAAGAGCATTCTTACCATCAAAGAGTTTCAGAACATAATCACATATTCACATTAACACACTTGTGTCCCTCAGAAGTTAATCTCCCTCTAGGATCATAGATACGGCAATGTGTGTATTTATTTTTATTAGAAGAATCAAATGTATGTTGGATAGATTGACACGTTCATGGTTTTTACATATATAATGTGAAAATATTTTACCTTTATTTGCAAAATTGCAATGATGAGTAATGATCCAAAGTAAGACAATTGCATGTAACAGCAAGTAGTTAGCACGTGAGAGAAGTAATAAAGTCAATGAACTATAAAGCAGAAAGAGTGTGGAAGTTACAGAGAAAGGTGCTCAGTGAGTATTCAGGAACTAGTATTAATCATGTGATATAAAGGTTTTACAGTCAATTTTGTGTAAGATAAAATCAAACTATGGGCCAGAACTATATATACCCTGAAGACACTAAGGCGTGCCAAAGATCTACGAACATAGGTATTTCTATGATATTGTCCTACAAACTTTTTTTTTTTTTTTTTGGCGGGGGCTGTGTTTGAACCCACTACCTCTGGCATGTGGGGCCGGTGCCCTACTCCTTTAAAGTCTTAAAATTTAACAACAATAACAATGTTTAAGATAAGGACTAGAGACAAAAACCTAGTAAAGAATGAACAAAGATAAATACATTCAGAAAAGAAATCAGACAATTACTGCATCAAAGTATTAAGCAATATTAATAATAATAAGGCAAAGAAAGTAACATTCACATTGTCAAATAAGAGTATGTCTATTATAGAATGCTTTGACTCTGAGGCTCAGTATGCAGTTATCAGTTAACTTCCTTTTTTTGCACAAAGTCTCAAAAAATAGACAACTGATATTTATAAATAAAAGTAAAAGATAATTTCAAAGAACAGATCATGCCAAATCTTATAGGCAATAGAAAAAGAAAAGATATTTTAAATTCATCCTACAAACTTTTAAATGACTATCGAGAAGGTGGGCATGCCTGCGATCCTGGGAAAGCAGAAGCACCTGCGATCCTGGGATCCTCAGAAGCATCTGAGAGTTCAAAGAAGATAAGTTCAGATGTATGTGGCATTACGAGGAAGGAAAGAGATTCAGTGAAAAACTCCTTCGGTTTGTATCAATAATTAGAGGCTTCAGAACTAGAAGTCAAGATACTAGATAAAAACTGAATAAACTGGAGTATTGACAATCTGCCTAAGGGAGCAAGCTAATAAGAGATTAGATGTTTACAAATGCAGGCAAGCAAGCAAATCTATAATACTTCTCCACAGGAAAGTGAAAAGACAAATTACAAAGTCCGGTCAAAATTTCACAGATAAATATCTATAAAGCTATGTTATGATCACAGATTAAATGAAAAACACATACGTATCATACAAGATTGTATGCAAATAAACTTTAACATATACAGAGTAATAGACTATTTTTTAAAACACTACCAAATAAATACAACTAGATAGACTTATCTCCTTAGAAAACAGTAACTTAATCAAATAACCATGCCACTTATGATATTTTGGGGCTTCTTTTTTCAAATTCAGAAATACTTCAGAACCCCACGTAAAACTCCTTTTTCCTGAAAATACTTACCACCTGGATCTTCACCAACATGGGATCGCTTGTTTCATATTTTGGCACCGCATACATTTAAGTCTAAACGTCTCCATTTACTCACTGGAGGCAAGAGTTTTCAACACATTGAAACTCAAAGTTTCTTCTTTTACAAGCTACAAATGTTATTTTCATTTAAGTGGCAGAAGTCTGACATGCACAAATATTTATATTTTGCAATTTTCAAAATGTAGAGGAAAAGAAAAACTGAAAAAGCAGTTAAAGCCGAGTTGTTAATAAAAATAACCAACGCTGTGCTAGATATTTTAAGCAGAAAATTGAAAACCTTTAATGAAAGTAATTAAAGAAAACTCAAAGGAATAAAGTCATACATACAAAGACCATCTATACAAAGACCTAATATTGTAAGGAGGTTCACTGTACTCAAATCCATCTATTAATTCAAAGGAACTCTATTAAAATCCAATGACTTGTTAGTGACAATGTAATGAGCTATGAACATGGAAAAACAAAATGTTAAAAGGGTAAGGATTACTTTGAAAAAAATAAGTTAGGGCTATTTTCTTCCCCAAATATCAAGATTTATATCGCAGGTATAATTATTGAGAAAGCATGGTTCTAGCAAAAGGATATACAAATGACCAGTGCAAGAGAGAAAAACAATCAGAACCAGGTTCACGTGCACAGGCAAATTTGACATATAACAGAAGTATGGTTTTGGAACAGGTGGGAAAAGGTGACCTCCTTAATAAACAGAGCTGAGAAAGTTGGTTATCACTGTGGGGAGGTGAGAGAGAGACAAATCTGATTCAAATTTCATACTGTATTAAAAACTATTTCAAGTAGACTGAAAGCCTTCATGTGTAAAAATGGAAAAAACACTGAAACGTCAAGATTAAAAAATATATATACAGGAGAATTATTTAATGATGATAAGAAAGAAAAAGATTTAATAAACAAGGCAGAACAAAAGCAAAAGTTATCTAAAAATATGAGATATGACCCTATGAAATTCTTTCAAACCTGGGTTTTAAAACCAGAAAAAGGATAGCCTGGTCACCAAGAGAATCAGAAACAAGGGAACAATGGTTTAGAACAGGAGCAGAGACTCACAACACAAAGACAAAGGGTTTCTGCCTATCTGCATATGGTCATCAGCTAGGAATGCTTTTTGTGTTTCTAAATGTTTGTAAATAAATCAAAAGACGATTACTTTTGCTTGACACATGGAAACTTGTGAAATTCAAATTTGGAGAACTGGAACACAGCCACACTTCTTTTTTGTATTGGCTATGCCTGTTTTCATGCCAAAATGGCAGAATTGGGTAGGTGTGACAGAGGACACATGGCCCACAAAGCTCAAAATATATACTTACTGGCCCTCTTCAGAGAAAGTTCACTGACTCCTAATTTAGAAAGAATAGAATTGGTTTATTACTTATATTACTACTGACAGCTTCCCTAAAAAGTGGGCAGTGCTGACACAGTCTGTTTAAGAGGGCCTCAAAACCTGTCTCCTGGGCAGACCACGTGAGCCCAGCTCCTTGGCTCCAGCCTTTCTCTCCTCTAATGTCTTCACAATCACACTGCCACCCAAGTGCACCCTTTAGTATAGTCTGGATGTTTGTATATTACAGCCCCTCCACAATTCATGATGAAATTAATCCTGCCAAAGCAACCAGATTGAGAGAGGTGTCCTTTAAAAGGTGATTAGGCCATGAGGGCTCCACCCTCATAAATAGGCTTGGGAGCCCTTATAAAAATTTGATGAAGGGACTTGCCCTCTAACATGTGAGGACACATTCATCTGCCCTGAAGGATGCAGCATCAAAGCACCAACTTGCAAGCACAGACCAGCCCTCAACAGACAGCTGAACCTGCCGATGCCTTGAAATTGGACTTCCCAGCCTATGGAACTGTGAAAAATAAATTTCTGATTGCTGGAAATCACTCCATTTTGTCTTGGGTATTTTGTGATAGCACTATGCACAAAACAGACTAAGACCTACTCAAATACAAATTTACAATTGACTATGAAATTCTGTATTTAAACTGATACTTGAACTATGCTTCATAGGAAAATAGAGACTGGGTTTCTCAGCATGCTCAT
The DNA here is from genome assembly GCA_963574655.1 of Perodicticus potto. NCBI lineage: Eukaryota > Metazoa > Chordata > Mammalia > Primates > Lorisidae > Perodicticus > Perodicticus potto. The sequence continues at coordinate 30,893 of CAUYRH010035063.1, read as the reverse complement.
AGGCTCATAGGAGCCCACAGCTGGCTCCTTAGGCCATTTTCTGGCCACTGTTCACCTCCCACCACACATTTTTGGCTCCATACTTATAGTTCTGCTATTTGTAGCTTTGTACCCTCTCTTCCAGCTGAGCCTCCATGTACTCATGTGCTGCCATACCCTTCTTAGACGCTATCTTCTGCTGGGAATGCTTTTCCACATATATTTATCCACCTCCCTCATTCCCATTTTGAGACTCATCTAATATCTAATTTCCATCACGAAACCACATTGCTGTTCTTGAATGGAAATATGTACCCCTGTTCTGTAGTCCCTTAGCCTTCTTGCTAAGAGTCTATATTATTTATACTTTTACCTTTAGCTCATAGCATAATGTGTGCCACACAATAAAAACAGCAAGGAAATGTTAAAAAACAAACAAACAAAAAAAACTTTTATTCCTTGAAATATAAATAGGTTAAGAGAAATTTAATATCTTGCTAGAGCCACACAAGTTAACGAAAACGATTGAGCTGGGAATTTGAATTTAGTTTTCTTAATTTCACAATGTATGCATTTCCAATGTCATGCTGCCTAAAATGCAAGTAACAAGGCTGTTGAGGTGCAGTTGTCAAATCTCAGGGAAAAGGTAACGGAAAAAAAAATGAGGAGGAGTTGCACTGCTGATCAGAAGGACATCAAATAATTTGGTGCTATAAAAAAACAAACAAGCTGAGCACCTATGGAATATCTTCATTGTTTCTCAATCCTGAAAATAACCTCACAACCATGAAACAGAGAAGAGGATATTGAGTGGATTGAGTGGACTATAGAGCATTTTGTTTCATGCCCCACTTGAATATCATTAATGATAACATGCTTTCACTTCCTGAAAATTGTTTCCAAAGGATCAATTATTCCATTTGCAACCAATGTGCACACAGGTTCCTGATTCCTGACTTTGATCTTTGTCCTCTTAAAGACTTTGGTCGTTCACTAGGCTAATCTTTGTAGCACCCTAAGTCAAGGGTTCAGTCTCTAATGACTCCATGTGTTCCCCTTAAATTCTAGACCAGTTTTGGCAGCTAAAAGGAAGGTTGAACAGAAAAACAACATTGCTTAAACTACCTAATTGGTGTGATCGCATATTTTCTACTTTGTGAAGAGTAGCAGAAGCAATATTGACCCATCACTGGCAGCTGACAGTGAAATGTCAGGACGGAACTGCAATAATGGTCTCTGTAATGAACCAACTCTGACTACCAAGTTGGGCAGGCTAGTGGAAATCAAGTGAGAATGAAAGAGTATAAACACGTCTGATTAGCAGCCAATAGCACCAGCTGGAGCAGACACTGTAACACAAAAGGGTCAGCTCTAGTGCTGACAGGTTTGGCAAGGCAACATCATTAACGGCAAGATGAAACTTCATTTGCTCACAATTTCATAGGCTGTTTCAAAGAGGCCTCCCGCAAATTGACTTCAGGAGATGGAATTGTATTTAGCTTGACTTTTCTGGCAAAAATAGAAAGAATTTCACCAAGTCTTTCTTGATGCTTATGGAGATCCAGATTCAAAAGAGGAAACGTGGTGAAACAAAATGGGAAACAAAAAACACACAAAGCCCCCAGGCAGAGGAAGCCCTGGAAGACGTTTTTTAAAAAAGTGGTTGAGTGTAGTTGGGCAGATGTTCACAAAATATCCAAGCAAAAAAAGTAAAGTTCAGGGAGAAATATATGTATGTAGACTGTGGAATGGTTTGTGGCACTCCAATTTAAGTCAGGCTAGGTTATTGACCTGAGCTGGGAAAGTGGCCACATAGGGGGGTTATGGTTGCAGCTACTGAAAATTACAAGATTCCAAACTTGCATTTGTACAGAAGGCAACCTCATTGGCAGTGTAGGAGAATTGATAGCGTATTCGGAATTGCTCCTAATCTGATATCATCTCTGGTTAGCTCTACTCTAAGTCTTTCTGCCAGTAATTTTATTACTCTGGGTTTCAGTTTCTCAATTTTACTTTATATATTTAATTATTTTTGCAGTTTTTGGCCCGGGGCCGGTTTTGAACCCTCCACCTCCAGTATATGGACCCAGCACCTACTCATTGAGCCACAGGTGCCACCCAGTTTTTCAACTTTAAACAGAATAAATTAGATTAATTATTTCAAATGTGTAATAGAATCATTTGAAGGACATTTTAAAATTCATATTACCTGTCTCAGATGTGGGGTGGAATCCCAGCAAGCCCTAGTAATGAGATGCTCCTGGATCAGAAACCACAGTTTGAGAATTACTGGGTTAGATGACTCCCAAGGTTTCTGCAGACTCAGTGTGCTTTAAGAACATTGTTGAACCCACCAGTGAGGTGGTCTAATGTACACCATTATCTAAAGTAGAATATACAGACTGCTTTGCTTGAACACAATATATTTGAAACAAGTTTCCCATGTCGGAAAGTCTTTTGAGTAGAAGGCTGCCTTAAAAGAAGGTCACTATTAGGTGAATACTATAAATAAATGAAGTGAACAAGAGACTGGTACCTTCTAGATCTATTCCAACAAGAATATGTGTGCTGAGTAATCTAAATAGGAGCCAACGGTTATAAAACATACACCATTCCATAAAAGCTATAGTCTGTACAGATTGTAACCTTTTTAAAGTACCTGAAAATGGATCAAAAGGCCAATGTTAAATCTGTTATCTTCAAGAGAAGTATCCAAAAGGAAAATTAAAGGGCAAAACATGGAGCTTTGCAACTCAGGTGTTCTAATTCAATGGGTCCTATGGGTTTTAGTCCCTTTCCCCCATGGGTCCTATGTCCTCCCTTGCTCTTGCTTATGGATTTATGCATATATAAAATTCTGCGTTTCAGGGATCTATCTCAAAATTTATAGTTTCACAAATGTATTGATGGAAAAAATGATTTTATACCCATTAGGATAGAATCAACTGTGAATGTAGGTAGTTATAACAAAATAAGGAAAGTAATTCTAGGTAATGATGAGGGATAATGTTAGGACTTTTACTGGAGGGAGGCCCAATTCCTGAATAAGTTACTCCAGGGTATTAAGTGGAGCAAGTGGCACATTTAGGATCAGTTGTGATTTTAACCAAAGGAAGAACATATTTCTTAGAGTATCAGGGATAATAAATGTGTCTATAATGAGCAAGCTAAGTTTGGGAAAGAAAATTTAATGTCTAGACTAGAGAAAATAACTGGGTTTGTTCTTCACATGGTCCTAGGAAAGCTTCTGTAATGAGGATCAGGGTGGTACCCACTAAAGACAAGGCAAATTTGCTACACCACAAGATTAATTAAGAGGGTATTCATCTCCAGAGACCATCAGAGATGTCAAGAAACAGTTCAACTGAGAATGAGGGCATTCCCAAGGAGGTTAGTAATGGAAGGTGTGGGCCTTCTAAGGGGATGGAATAAAGAAGCCATGGAAAGAGATGATCGATCCTTTTAGCACGGAATTGTTAATAACGTGAACTGCGCATCTGTGTGTTTTTGTGCTTTAATTTGCTTGTCCTTCTGGGAGATGTTCTATGCCTTTTAGTGATAAAAGAGACACTGACAAGATGGCCCTTCATGAGAATTGCAGGAGGAATTGATACATTCCATGGTTGAAGTATTTAGGATTTAAAATCTTCTTTCCTTGCATCTTCCAGGTGGTCACAAATGTTTCAAAGCAGCAGAAACCTAGAATCCTGCCCCATGTGTGCCGTATATATATACTGGAAGAGGAAGAGTTAAGCCAAACAAAGATCAAGGCAGTAACAGAAAAGGAAACTGAGGTTTCGCTCTTGTCTCCTCCCCAACTGGCAGTGTAAGGTCACTAAGACACTGCAGGTCACTAAGACACGCTTAGATACGAGGGGGGAGGTGTCAACAACTAAAACTGAGAGGAAGACTTGGGATTCTGGGCTTGGAAAAATAGTCAGAGAAACATAAGAAAAGAAATGAGCAAACTGCTGATGATGGCAATCTGATTAATTCTGCTAATGGAATCTTTCTCATTCTGAGCCATTTTAAAGAGCCAGCTATATGTGGGCCAGTTCTTGATCTAAAACATCCAGAAGACATACACATGTACAAAAATACCCACTCAGAGCGCATTCTTTCATAGAGTTTTCCTATAGCTATGATTTAATATAACCTTACCTTAGTAGAGGGTAGTAATATAATAATGTCCTTTGGAGTTCCCCCTCAGCCCGGGGCCTACTACATATTTTGCCTCTTCACATTTAAATATATGGCCTTGCAGGTCTTCTTTGACTTTCCAAGGTCTTTTGATCCCCTGGAAACCTTACATGAGGGCAGGAACTTCTGCGTGCTCCTTTCTCTGAGGAGCTCAATCCAGATAGGGGGATGAATAAATACCTTACAATCCATAAACCAGTGGTTTCAACTGGTGAGGAGCATCTGACAATGTGTGGAAGTGTGCCGGAATGTCAGGATGAGGAAGGGGCATTGCTACTCTCGTCTAATGGACAGAGGCCAGAGATGCTACTGACTGTCCTAAATGCACAGGAACCCCCCTTTCCTCACTCCCACATGTGGCAAAGCATTATCCAACCCAAAATATCTTTCTTTCTGAAGTTGAAAGGCCTTGCCATAAGTGACTAAATTTGTGCTAAGATTAATACATTGGGTCTCTCTTCTTATTCGTGAGAAGGACCCACTACCAACTCTCTTGGAAGTGCTCTGAGATTCCTCTTTGCTATTAAATAAAATTTCTTTTAAAAAAAAAACACATAGTAAGGAAAATAACACCAAAAGTGTCAACAGTTAACAGATAGACAATAAAGTAACTGTTACTAATTTCTTCCCATTTCCATTTTCAAAAAGGAATTTCTTCATAAAAAACTTCAACCCAAAATGTTGACTCTAGTGATCTATGTTCTGGGTAGAAGTGAAATTCTGCTGCTGAAGGAGCTTTGAACAGGGGGGAATACAGCCCACACCACGTGAACAATCAATTTGTGTATTCAAGTTCTTGGGCCTTTTAGAAAACCGGCCAGACACTGGCCTTGAAAACTCCACTGTGTTATATAATGGCTTTCAGAGAAGCTGAGGGCAGCTTCTTAGCTTCAAGAATATTTTGGATAAGACACTACAGGGAGTTTAAAAAAAGCCTTTTCACAAGATGATTCAAATGCGTTAAAAGTCTTAGCCTTAGAACCATGATTGAATAAACCTAGTTGCCTCTAACTACTACCTGATGATTATAGTTAAGGATATGATTAAACTATATATGATTAAAAAGTGTCCTGTAACCTGAATAGATAGAGCCTTGACAGTGGAAATAATATTAGTCCTTTGATATCTCATTAAGCAATTCATACCGATGGTCAAACACGCAACAATGTGAGCCTTTCCCCCCATTTCCATGCCTTATTTCATTTACTTATTTCTACCACAGAACCTGATGAGGAGGTTTAAATTCTACCCATCACCTAGTTCTTTTGGCTATTCTGCTCAAGTGACTGACAAAGTCAGTGTTTCTCCAATTTCTCTGGGAGAAAGGGGGTTATTAGACTGAGTCTTTGCAATACGATCCCCCTAGGAACCTAACCGGCAGGGTCTGACTTCTGTCATACAAGTTAATGCAGAGCTAGCCTGGGTAATACACAATGCTGTCCTCTTTGAGTTAGTTTTAGCTAAGGATCTTGAAGAAAAGAATAAACAGCTGAATAATTATACCAAATCAAATTCTTAGTCTTTGGAAAAAGGTGCCTTAGAGAACTATTGATCTTGTTGTTTTCATTACTATTGTTTCTATTCCAGATGTGAACTGGATTGAGTACTTGAAATAATCAGAAGTTCAATTCTTGTCTTATCTCAGATCCCACACTTTTGTCATTGTAGATAACATGGCAAAAGAAAAAGCAGAAAAATATAAGACTTAAAGCAGGCTCGTTTTTAAACTCTGCTAATAGTTTAAAGTACTAATACTAACACTAGTACTTACATTTCTTTTTCCCGAAGTAACATAGGACTGTTAGCAGTTCTTCCACTGACTATATAACTGCTTATGAAATGCTTAAGCATCTGACAGGAGTAATTTAGCAATGGGCACTGAGGACCTTAAAGAGCTGTACACACTGACCAAGCAATTGCATTTTATGAATTCATATTAAGAAACAACTAGCTACACAGACAAGTGACACAAAGAATGACTCCACATTTAACAGTGAAAAGTTTTGAAATAGATGTCATAACTGATGTTCATACAGCCACTACGAATTACGTTGTGGGAACTTTAGTAACTACTAAGTCCGTAGGTGTGGCCCCACCAATTACCCTCCTCCCCCTCCCTTCCCCCTCCCCTTTCCTCCATCTTAGAAGGGTATAGATGAAACTTACTAAATGTAGAATATAAATGTCTTAACACAATAACTAAGAAAATGCCATGAAGGCTATGCTAACCAGTTTGATGAAAATATTTCAAATTGTATATAAAACCAGCACATTGTACCCCATGATTGTATTAATGTACACAGCTATGATTTAACAATAAAAAACAAGTACTGAGAACAAGCAGTCTGTAAAGTGACATTTTAAAAACTAAATTGAATATGATTTTTATTTTATTTATATCAAAAAGTCTAAAAGCTACACACTAAAAGATTAGCAGTAAAATAGAGAATTTCATTCTTTTAAATCAAGAAATATTATAACAAATTTAATTTCAATAAAAATTACTTATATTATTTTCCCATAATGAACACACTTCAAAATTAAGGAAAGGGAGGGGAGGGGAGGGGGGAGGATGGGTGGAGGGAGGGCAATTAGTGGGATCACACCTACAGTGCATCTTAGTAGGGTACTGGTGAAACTTACTAAATGTAGAATATCAATGTCTTCATATAGTGATTAAGAAAATGCCATGAAGGCTATGTTCAACAGTTTGATGAAAATATTTCAGATTGTATATGAAGTCAGCACATTGTTCCCCATGATTGCACTAATGTACACATTTATGATTTAATAAAATTATAAAAAAAAACAACTTTATCTTCAAGCTCTGAAATTCTTCCACTTGATCTAGCCTATTGTTAAAGTTTCCACTGTATTTTAAAATTCTCTACAAATTCACTCATATCTAGGAGGTGTGTTAATTTTTCCATCATGTCCTAAATTATTTTGTGGTTTTCTTTGTGTTGGTACTGACTTTCTCATCTAATCCTCTGAGCTTACTTGTGATCTGTATTTGGAATTCCATATTTCACATTTCAAAAGTTTCCTGCTGGTTGGAGTCCATTGCTGGAGATCTGGTATGATCCCGTGGGAGTGTTGAAGGAGTCTGTATTCTCATGTTACCAATGTTCTTATTCTGATTCTTTCTCTTTGGAACCTCTTCTGTCAGCTCTAAACAGCTAACTGTTCTCTTCTGCTGGGCACTCTGTTGCTCAATATATATATATAGAGAGAGAGATACTACATTTTGGTTCATGTTGGTTGGTACCCACTACAGTCGTGTTAGTAAATTGCTTTAGTTGGAGCTCAGACCAACTGGGAGAGTGCTCTGGTGCCGAAGTTAGTGGACTAGGTTATCTACTTACCAGGACTGAGGCCCCTGGATGGTGTGTTTGAGTCCTGCTACAGAAGACTGCTTAGCCAGCATCAGCATGGGTGCAGAGTGAGTCTGCTACACTGCTGCCCTCCTGCTTCTCCGCCCCAGGGTTGTCACAGTCGAAATAGGTGCTGGCGGGTTTTTGTGTGTAGGAGTGGCCCTGGTGCCCTGGCTATTGTTGAAAGCTCAGTCCCTCTTCACAGTGGTCACAGAGGCAGGTGGCCCTGGGGATTTGCTCTCACCCAGGTCTAATCAATGGCAGGAGGAGACATTAACACTAGTGCACCTGGGCAGAGCTCCCTAGGCAGCAGCATCATGGGTGGGCAGCTGTAGAAGTTTCCAGCCCTGCGCCAGAATTACTGTTGACAGCAGTGATGGCTGAACAGAGCTCCCTAGGTGGTGGCAACAGGGGTGGGTAGGTTTGTATTTTAAAATTTCAATTTCATCATGAGCACATAAAAATCACTCATTGTTAGAATATAAAAGTACAAATTGTTTGTATATTGATATGGTATCTTATGAGCTTTTCAAACTGACATGTAAGTTTTAAATGCTTTCTTTTTCTTTAGGATTTTCTATATAGACTGGGCATCCTCAAACTTTTTAAACGGGGCCAATTCACTGTCCCTCAGACCATTGGAGGGCCAGACTATAGTTTAAAAAAAAAACAAAAATCTGTGAACAAATTCCTATGCACACTGCACATACCTTATTTTGAAGTAAAAAACAAAACTGGAACAAATACAATTCACACCAACTCATGTGGTCTGGGGGCCATAGTTTGAGGACCCCTGATATAGACCATCATTTTGCTTGTGAATACAAACATACTGTATTTTTCCATGTATAATGCACACTTTTTTGCCCAAATTTTTGAGGGAAAGATAAAGATGCACATTATTATACAGGGTAGTTTGACTTGGGATTAGGAAAGCCCAGCAAGCTTCCCAGGTCTGCCCCACCCTCCCACATGGGCCTGCTGGGCTCATGGGGTCCCAGTGCCCAGGAGGACCCAGGATCTGGTGGGAGCAGGGCAGAGGGACCTCCGCCAAAATGCCATGATCAGGGGAGGGGGTGACGGCAGAACTGGTGAGGTGTGCTGCATCCGTGCAGGCTGTGGCATGAGACCTAGCTGCATGGAGGCTATATGGGCAGACACCACGGATCTACTTGTCTGTCCAGTTGCCAAGCAGCCTCCAAAGCTCCCACCCTGCTAGTCACATGACCATCTTCCTGTGGCCCCTGACACAGTGGAGGAGAGGCCTCTGGGGAGACACAGAAGGGGCAGCTTTTACAGAGTGGGCAGCTGCCAGAGTGTGATGTGATCTGCATGTTTGCTAAGGGAGCATTAGTGTCCCCTCCACCAGTGTGTCCATAGTTAAGAGCTGGCCACTTTCTTGGGGGGGGGGGCAATGGCCTGAACGTTTGGGCCCAAAACATGGGTGTGCATTTTACATGAAAGCACATTATACACTGCAAAATACAGGTATTTCTCCAATTTTGGGGGCTTTTTATGCTTTTCCATGTCTTATTGCACAATCTACAACTTCCAATAGAATTTTGAATAGAAGTGATAATAAAGGACATCGTTGCCTAGTTCCTAATTTTCTGGGAGAAAACAGTCCATCTTTTTTCATTAAATGTAATGATAGTTCTCAGTTTTTTTTTTTTTTTTTTTGGCCAGGGCTGGGTTTGAACCCACCACCTCTAGTATATGTGGCCGGCACCCTATTCCTTTGAGCCATAGGAGCCACCTTTTAAATAGGTTTTTGTTTTTTGTTTTCTTTTTAAGTTCTCAGTTTTAAGTAAAATCATTTTCTTGTTTTCAGGAAACTTTCCTTTATTTCTAGTTTACCGAGAGTGTTTTTTTTTTAATTGATGTTTAATTTTGTTGAAAATTTTTCTTTGCCTTTATTGTCAATATGTAATTATCATACTACCCAGGATTCCACTCTTGGAAACTTATCCCGGAGAAGAAATTTGTGTGCTCAAATAAAAACCTGTACACAGATAGAGGCTCTGTTAATAATATCCACAAATAGCAAGAATCCAGATGTTCTTACTGGTTAAACTGTTAAACCAACTGAAGTATATCCATACCATGGAACTCTACTCAGAAACAAAAATGAACAATGATTGATACATACAACAAGCTGAATGAATTTCCAGAGAATAATGCTGAGTAGAGAAAAGCCAATCCCCAACCTGCAAGAATACACACGTCATAATTCTATCCATATAACGTTTTTGAAGTGATGACATTATACAAATGGCCCAATAGCAGATGCTAGAGACCAGAGACAGGAGAATGTGGGGTGTTCTGTGTGTAATTGTAAAAGGAATGAAAGGTCCTATTGGTTACAAAACTGTTCTATATGTTGGCTATGTCAGTGGAAGTACCCTGGTTTTGATACTTGACTACACTTTTGAAAAACGTTACCGTTGAGGGAGAATGGGCACAGGGTACCTGGACTCTTCCTGCATCATTTCCGATAACCACAAGTGCCGTGACAATCATCTTAAATACAAGGTTTAATTTTAAAAATCATGAAGCATTTAAAATAATATGAACACAAAATTATGCCATTAATTGCCATGCAACTCCATCCCAGTATCCTTTAAACTAGAGAAATCTAGATGTGGCAGGAGGGAAAAAAAGCAAAGCAACAACCAAAAGAACACAGGAAAACAATCTTGGTTCATGCAGTACTTTAAGAGCATTTAGTGTTTTCCTTCAGAAACCTAGAATGGTTTGTCTTTCCGCTCTAGAGGCTGTTGGAGTGTGTTTGTTAATGCATCCTACACGCCTCAGCTTACAACAGTTGAGGCTATTTGCCCTCTTTCTATCCAAGCATTTGCTCGAGTGTTTGCTGTCAGCTTTCCTTCCATGGGCACGTTCTTAGTGATGGCCTGTGAGCGTTGGAGATTATGTGCGATTAGGGGATTACCCCCAGTAGGGTCAGGATGACCAACACCCACGTCTTTCTTTTTCTTTTTTTTTTTAATTAATTTTTTTTTAATTTTAGATTAATATATACGTTCAAATGATTAGGTTCCATTGTTTTTTTTTTTTTATTAAATCATAGCTGTGTACATTAATGCAATCATGGGGTACAGAGTGTTCGTTTCATATACAATCTGAAATATTTTCATCAAATTGGTTAACATAGCCTTCATGGCATTTTCTTGCTTTTTGTGTAAAGACCTCTATATTCTGCTTTCAGTAAGTTACTTACTGAAAACCCAGGTCTTTCTCATCTTAACCGTGTCTGATCTCCTGAGTGAAGTTTGCATTCTTCTCTGTAGCCAGTTTACACAACTCACATATCTTCCCATTCTGCACGACTCGCTCTGCATTTGCCAAATCCTCCACAATTGTCTCCACTCACTCTGCCATTCCAGCCTCAGCTCAGTATGTATATGACAGACTATGTCACATGAATGCCCGTTTCTCCGAGGGGGAGTCTCTGAGTCTTACCGCCACATGAGAGCACGGATGCAGCGCTCTATTCTATTCCCCTTACCGAGGGGAATATCTGCCTGGATAGTCTGTGCACAGGGAGGACTCCCTCTGATATTTCTGATGTACCTGTATGGACAATCCCCAATAATCTACATGGTGTCCCTAAAGTCAACCATATGTAAGGAAAATAGGAACTTTTAGTTAAATGTACCTTTGTTTACCAAATATTCACAAAATATTCTCTATGTGTTCGCCATATCTTTCCAAATTTTTGCAATGAGTCTTTTGTAAACAAAGGTACATTTAGCTATAATTTCCTATTTACCCTGGGTATGGTGATTTTTAGGACATCCTGTGGCCAGATTGCCCTTTGGGCCTTACACCGATACCACATTCTACCTAGTGGGGTTGGATTTTGACAGAATTTGCCTAAATCATCTTAGCAGAAATGTTACTATGGAACTAAGTTCTTCTAGAAACCAGTTTTATCTCCCTATTCTGGTGTGGAGAGAAACTTTCCTATACACAGAATTCTAATAATGTTTGTGCCTTCTCTTTATGGGTGAGGTACCAGACTCATCTAAAAGATTAGCTTTTTTTTATGTTTAATTGAATAATTTCATTCTGCTTGATGAATAATCATGGTTTTAATTGTTGGTGTTGGTGACTGGAATTTGTTGTAAATGGTTCACTCTCATCTGTAGTTTTTTAAGCCTTTCTCTTATTCCAGATATTGGAAGGTCATTGCTGCAGCTGGGACCTTCTCATCAGGTGTCAAGTTCACTTCCACTTACTCTTAGTGAATGGCTTTATGAAGATTAGCAGATCTGTACTTTTCTGGCAGTATTACTAAGGTGTGCCATACAACCCTCCCCGTGAATATGAACCCACTCATATTTATTACTCAGGAGGAGAACATGATAATTTCATGGTCATATCAGGAACGACTGCTGTTGCTGAAACTGGTACTTTATTTCATTTGCAATGAACCCCTCCAGGGCTCTGTCCTGCTATCGCATCTAAAAAATAATATATTCAATGGAAAATTAGAGTTTACTAAAGCCCTATCTCCATGACATTTGTAGAGTCTGTGATTTCTTCCACTCTGCTGTGAAGTTTTGATGAGATTAAACCACCAAATAATAGTGGGTGGAAATCTACCATTTCTAGGGACCCAGGCTAACAGCATGGGTGGGGCTGTGTGCTCTTGTTGTAAACTGGCACTACCCTTTAATTTCCTAGATACAACTGTCCATGACACATTATGGTTGGATTACTACTAATATTAACAACTGGCCCTGCCTTGTACCTTGATTTTGATGTGAACTTGAGATGAATTATGGTCTAAAATAATTATTTTAAGTAAGAAACTAATTTCGGAGTGATCAGAGTCAACTAGAAAGACAGTCAATTTGCTTTCCTTCCCCCAAATGCTGTGTAAACTTCCTTCTAAACCTTTACCCATTTTCATAATATTCTGGTTTACTGTCCCCTGAAGGCACTGGGACACTCTTCCAGTTGGGTGGTATTTGTTCCAGCTATTCCATGACTTACCTCCTTTAATTCTTGTGCTCAGCAAGGGCTTTACAAGTTGGCTTATGTATTTATCTGGGGCTTTCTTCCTATCGTCTTTCTACCTTTAAATTCCTTCAGTTTTTTCCACTCTTTTTCAATAGATTATAAGTACTTTTGTCATCCCCCACAGCTCCAAGTATAGTCAACACTTGATTATCTGAGCTAATGGAGAGGAGCATTAGCGTGGATGATATCAGAGAACAAAGAAATTTCCCAGGGGTTTGCCTCAATTCCATGAAAGCATCTGAGTTCCGGAGGCAGGCAGCTAAAACCTAAGAGAAGCAGAGAGCAGAACGCATTTGAATGAAAGAATGAGATGTCACATTCTCACCGCCGTGAGCTCTGCTGCAGCTGTTCATGAAGTCTCCCTCTGCCCTGGCCAGGTTGTTGGGAGAGTCTCAGGAGAGGCTCCAGGGACCTCTGGGCATGAATCCTCCTCCCCTGGCTCTCTCCTTTCAGCTTCAGTGCTTGGCAGAGCACAGCATCAGGCCAGGACAATGGAAATGCAATAAATGAATGAAAGAGGAGTAAGAGGGAGCTCTTGGCAGTGCAGTCAGCAAAAGTCAGCTTTATGAAGTAGGAGAAGGGAAACTCTGGCAGTGAGGGCCTTGCCTTCAGGGAGAGCATGTTAACTGGATAAAGGTTTTCTTTGCTTCAACTTCAGCTTCTAGTTCCTGCCTGAAACATAGCAGGTGCTTTATCACTGTTGGAGGAAGGTCAATGAACCAACGGGCAGAAGAGAAAAGAATGAGTTGTGAGTGACAGATGCTTCCTGAGTCGTCTAGAAGCTGCTATTTACAAAACCCACCATCTGGATTGTAGACTATGGGTATTTTAGCAGCAAGTATAGGAAGGATTTATGGGTATCTGGTTATAAATACTTTTAGTTTTTTTGTTGTTGAAGAACAAGACTATACTGTGCTCAGTTATATAGCAGGAAGATCAAGAAAATTAACATTTTTGAGTGCCACTATATTCCAGGGTGTCCAAATTCCTGGAATAACAGAAAGGCTTAAAAAAGTACAGATGAGAGTGAATCCCCAGTAGAGTGCTGAGCGTCACTGCTCACAGCAACCTCTAACTCTTGAGTTTAAGAGATTCTCTTGCCTCACCCTCCTTAGTAACTGGGACTACAGGCACCCACCACAATGCCCAGCTATTTTTTGGTTGCAGTTGTCATTGTTGTTTAGCAGGCCCTGGCTGGGTTTGAACCCTCCAGCCCCGGTGTATGTGGCCAGCACCCTAACCACTGAGCTACAGGTGCCGAGCCCACTATTTCATCTTATTCCTCACAACAACATTATGAAATAATTATTCTTATGTCCGTTTGACACGTGAGGCAAAAAAGGGTCATGATTGTTTACTATCTGCTCCAAGCCAGTAAGTAACCACATGGCCTTCAAATTAGCTCCTTTTTTCTTGAAATACTCTTTATTCTACTTCATGCTATTTACCAGGAATGACAGCAGCTAGGATTTACTGAAAGTTTGCTGTGCAAAGCTTCCATACTTAAATAATTTCTAATGTTCCCATTAACGAGACAGGTAGATATTGATATCACCATTTTCATAGATGAAGATAGAGATAGGGTAAGTAAAAATGATCACTGAGATCACTGGGAGAGCTATGCTGAAACTAAGTCTGTTTTTGACTTCTGTCCTGTATCTTTCCACTATCGTCTGCTGTCTTCTAAATGTTATATTCTTTTACTTTGGCCATATATTATTTAGTGTAATTAATTTAAAATTTTGGTGTAAATGCTTCACTGCAGTATTATAATTTTACTTTTCTTGAGTAACAGGGTATTTTAATTGCAGAACAATAGCCTATGTGTCTGTACACACACACACACACAGATGTGCATAGATATATTTTTGTTATATCACAAGTTACCACATTTTATCATAGAAAGGAATCCGGTTTCAGATAAAGCTTATAGAATGCATTTCTAAGGAAAGCATAAGATCCCACTGGCATTAACGAATCATTACTTTGTACCAGGTAGTGATAAATAGAAACTTGTTTTAGAAATTCACTTGTAGTTCTTTCTCCAGTGTGAAAATCAGAACCAGACTTAAGGAGAATAGCATAAGCCTCACTATTAATGTCCAAAAATAAAATGAGGCACTTTTGATCCATTGCTCTTTCATTTTACAGAGCAGTGGGGGAAACTTGACGTTTTGACGTACTGAAAGCCTATTTAGTATTTACTTCTGAACAACACTGCATTTCCTTCTCACTGGGATGTTTGCCATAGGGGGAACAGGGCTTTTCCTCATGGGAAAGCAGGGAGACCCCTCCACCCCGCAGGGCCTCTCCAGTGTTTCGGGCACTGGAAAGAAAGTAGCTGCACTTCCAGGGAGAAGAAGGGCAAGATCTGGGGTCACAGGTGGTTCTGGGAATGGGATGCTCATCCTTGCCTAGGGTGTGCAGTTACTTCTGACATTTCACCTGTGTCCTCCAATTCCTCTTTCTCCCCAACTTTCCTGGGGCGGTAATATTCTGAGCACCACCTGCAAGTGTTTGCAGAGGACATTGGATGGATAGTCTCTCACAGCAAGGGGGGAGAGAGAGCTCTTCTAGGTCCTTTTGGCATAGCCAATTGAGGGGCCTGAGAAAAGGTATGGGGATCTTTCTTCTTTCTGCATCTAAATCGTGAGCCCTAGAGTGGCCTAAGTGGAATTTCTCCATTATCCCTTAGGAAATGCAGGAGATGCACCTAAAGGAGGAATATTCTGTGGAGCCCAAGTTGCCCACCGGAGATTCCCTGGGAAACTCTAGCAGAAGCCTGGGTTCTGCACGATCAGCTGCTTCATAGCAATCTTTCCACAGACCTAGCCTGTAAAATAAAATAAACAAGAAGACTAGACTTCAGGGCAACTGGCCCTTAAATCAACTTACTTTTTCCACGATTTGATGACTGCCTAACCTTGGCCAGCTGTGCAGTGTTGGTCCCGAGTGGTTTTGGAAATGTATGGCTCTCATATTTTGGTAATGATCACACTTGCCAAGAGCCCACTAGATTTCCAGGTTTCAATCCTCTCGACTGTCTCTGAATACAGAGGCTGGTTCTCTGACCTTCTTTCAAGGTCATCAGGTTTTCTTTGTACTTTTACATCCTTTCAAAATTTTCTGCTTTCTTTTTGATTTTACTCCTTTTCAATTTATTTATGTGTGACAGCCTCAATCATCCAGTTATCAATTCAGTAAAATCTGTCTTGCAGAATGTCCATTTTATCATTCAAGCCTGAAATCTGTTCTGCAATCCTTTTATTTCCCTCCTGAATTGCTTTCAAAGCCCTCTAGGGAGCTGGCCTGCAAAAATAGAGAATTCTCACATTGTTTCCATGAAAGGTGCTATATAACCACACAGCGGGATTATTGTTCCTTTTTCTCTTTCATTTTGGTCGTCCTGACTGATCTGCTCTGCATTGCAAGCGCAGTGGCCTTTTTTCATCTTAATTTTATTCCCTGCTGTGGTTACTTTCTTTCAGGGCCATCAGATAGGTGTTAAGTAAAAGACAAGCAGAGTGTCACAAGGAAAATGTAGGCACCTCCCTCCCCTTGTTACTGATTTCTAACACCTTGTCTGACCATTCAGCTGAGTCCAGCTGCCACTGTCCTGATCCCTTCCCTGACTAGGTTCAGTTTCCCTTGGAGTTCCTGCTTTTTGTGTAGAGAACCACCCTAATCCAATCAAGGCAAACTATAAAATTAAATTAATTTAACGCATTCATCTAGGTGTTTAATGTAATATTTTGACAGATCTGCATACACTGAACTTCCTAAATTTGGCATAAGGGAATAAAATTGATGGATTCAAATTCATTTCTGTTGGTGAAATGCGAAGATTTGTAATCCATCAGCTGTTCTCCCTAATGCCCCATTCAGACAGCTCATGCTGCCTTGGGCTGGCACTCAGTCCAAACACCTCTGCTTAAGTGTTAGTGGCTGCATAGTAAAAATTAGCAAAAAAACAGTTTCGAGTGAAGATTTAAAATTAAGCCAATATGTTTAGAAACAAAATGAAGCAAGAATTAAAAGGGAAAATTAAAAACTATGCCATTTTTAACCCCCAGAGGGGAATTGATGTAACTTATAGAAAGCATTAGCTAGTAAAGGCAAAATTATAATAATAATACAAAAACAAGACGTTGCAGACAGTTTGTGGTTGTGGGGGCAGCAGATATATGTGTGTTGAGATGTTGGCGCTATGGTTGCAGCTCTGTGTTTGGGTGAATTTGTGCATACAGCATTTTGTTTTTCAGAAGGTTTCCTGGTGTAATTAATGGAAAAGAACTATATGCAGAATGTTAAAATACAAAATAGTAGAAAATATGGAGTGGAAAAGCTCCAAATGTTTCTGAGGTGTGTGTGTGTGAGAGGGGCTGGGAGTGTCTCAGTAAGTATAGTCTTTATTTATCAGGATATGTTATACTTATTTGAATAAATACAGGATGCCCAATTCATAAAAAATAAAAATCTACCAAAGTGTAAAAGGATTTGAAAAGTGGCAGAAGAATTTATTCCCAGGCCTTTCGAATGTGTATTCTCTTCATGCTGAGTAGGGAAATGAAGCTTCTTCCTTGGAGAATTCTAGGATGAGGAATATTTATTTCCTCACCCAAAAAAGAATGACTTTAGGTGAAAGTTTAATGATGTATGTGGTGTATGTTTAATGATATTTGAGTTCGCCACATATGAAACATACTGCAAATATTTCTGTACCGTCCTAGAGCCTAAACATCCTGGCTTTTCTGACTTACAAAATGATGAAGAGGAATCAGGCCAGTGAGTCATACAAAGAGATACTATTCTATAAATGTTTACCTTTTAACTCAGAATGATTTAAAATTTTAGGAAATAGTAAAAGAAATAATGTAGAATCACAGAATTTTATAGCTC
Organism: Perodicticus potto; assembly: GCA_963574655.1. Classification (NCBI taxonomy): domain Eukaryota; kingdom Metazoa; phylum Chordata; class Mammalia; order Primates; family Lorisidae; genus Perodicticus; species Perodicticus potto. The sequence continues at coordinate 13,395 of CAUYRH010035063.1, read as the reverse complement.
AAAGTCCCTGTCTGTCATTGAATCCAACGTGCTTTCTTGATATTTTCAAAAAGTATCAAGGGAAGACTTTATTTTGTTTATGTCACTCACAACTACACTCGATAGGGATGTAAAAAGTGTTGATTGCAAGATGCATCTTGATTTCAAAGAGCTTAAAATGTGAAAAAATAGTGCATTTTAGAGTTGATAAAAACAGGGTCTCAGATAGATCAAGTTCAGCTAACTTATTTTACAAAGAATGAATTTAAGGTTCAGAGTTCCTGAAGGTCAGGCAGCTGCTTAATAAGGAAGCCTGGCACATCCCTCGGCCATCTGCTCAGGTTTCCTCATAATGCCCTGTGTGCTGCCCTTTGGCATTTTCTTGCCATATACTATCCACACAAAACTTTCCAGATACAAACAAGCAGCAGAGTAAGTTAAGTGTGTGGAGGGTGGGAGTGTGTGTGTGTTATTGTTTATGATCTCCTGACGTCACCAGCAGGACTGTCATCCTAAGTGAAGCATTAGACGCCAGGTGATACCAACAATTGTCTCTATTATAAATTTTCCTGTGTTTAACAATCGCATTTTCACGTATTATAGTCATCACTCGATATTTCTGAGCAGCTGCTTGTGTCAGCAACTCTGCTGTGGTGCAGCGAGGCTGTGTGTGGCTGGGAGAATTACACACGTGACGATGGTCAGTGCTCTGCAGTCAGGGGAGTGTTGGGATCGGGGAAGGTCTTGCAGGAGGATGGTTCTAATGTGGACACCACCTCCCCAGGTGCTACTTAATCTGACACCTGCAGGATGCAGCTAGATGGAGAGGACAGTGACCTGTTCAGGCAAAATGAACTGCAAGTGTAATTATCTGGAAATGAGCAAAATGAGCTTTGTCAGCCTCTGGTGTGAACTTAAAAATCCAGGACAGGCTTTTTAACCAGAAGAATCTCACAATGGAAAAAGCAAGGGTTGAAGAAGACCAGGTGTTTATTTTTTTCAACATCTAGCAAAAATAGCTAACTGGAATTCTTCATGAATATACTACTTTTGTGATCAGAACTGACTGGACATATTTGTGTTGTGTTTTCCTTGTTTATCTACAGCCTTAATCTTTGCAGTCTTGAATGTTTTACTTTTTACCTAAAAGTGTTAAGACCAATGAGATCAAGAAAGTTAGAGAAATAGTAAAACATTCGAGAGCATTGAGATAAAGTTGGAGAAACAGGTACTAAAACCTTCAGGGACGATGTGATAAAAGAACAAAGTAGTAAGACCTGGCTCCGACTGATAAAGCAACAGAACTAATACTTTCCATTTTGCCACAGGATTTTCCTTCTATTCCGTTTGGCTCACTGGTGTGTAGGCTGTTTGGGTTAAAGTGGTTATGACTAATATTCATGGAACACTACCCATGAGTTAGATCGGTGCTGTTCAAGATGACAGCCGCTGACTGCAAGTGGCTACTGAGAACTTGTCTAATTTGAAGTGCATGTAAATAGAACAAAATACACACTGTATTTCAAAGACAGTTTTTTATAAAAATTAGACTTAAATATATCGGTACATACTAAATCAGCTACATGTTGTAATGATAATAAGTTGGATATATTCAAAATTATTAAAATCAATTTCACCTACTTCTTTTTAACATTTTTAATGCAAGTACTAGAAAATTTGAAGTTACCCATGTGCCTTGCATTATATTTTATTGAATAGTGCTAGTCTGGTTACTGGGAGTGAGTCAGTGCACAAATCACAATGGCTTTGGCCTACACATGACCTAAAATAACAGATTCTGTCAAAAATGATGAAACATTTTTAGAGGGTAGAGGGGCTTTGGTCACATTTCAAATAGTTGATCCAAGGTACATCTCTCTGCATGAAGCAGGAACTTGGAGTGGGAGAGAAACCAACAGACCTGGAGAAGAGAATTCCAGGATGAGTGAGGGCTGCAAACACCGAGGCCTGAGATGGGGGCGCATCCAGAGAGCTGGAATCCAAGAAGGAGAGAGAGAAAAGGTGAAGATGGAAAAATGGGAATTTCAGATTACAAAGGAATGACAAAGGGACCTTTGTCAGCCAGAGTTAAGATTTCCAAGTCTTGTTCTGAATGCGACGGTGCACTGGACGGAATGGACAGCATGACAATTACTCCTACCCGGCCTCCACATGCCTTTGCAGCCTGAGTGTGCAGCTGAAATGGGAGGGCTTCATGACTTGTTTGGACCACTAGAGTGAGCGAAGTGGGTGAGAAGCTCAGTCCACTCTGTTGCCCAAGCTTGTGCTCCAGTGATGTTAGAAAGTTAAACTGAGATATGCTGAATACTGCCCGGCTCAGCGAAACTTCTTCCCCAGTTGTCGATTTTAAGTAGTAATACTTGGTTGTAATTTTGAGCCCCTAACTTTTAGAGGGGTTTCCTATGCAGGGTTCTTGAGTTTCATTAAATGAGTAACATGTGCAGAGCAGGAGCAGCAGAGGTAATAAAAGGGAATTCCACCGTGAATAGTGGAGATTATAACCAAAAGCATTTTCTAATGGAATGGAGAAGGGTGTGAAAGAAATAGAGTAAACAAGGATGATGTTAACATCTCAGTTGAAGCAACTGAAAAACTGGGTTTGTCACTGCTAACAAAGGAAAAACTGGGGAGGTAGCCGTTTTGGTAGAGAATTTTTTTCAATACATTTGGTGGGGGGCAAGTGTTCTTTGCTGCATGATTGAATTATGTAATTCTGAAGTCACCAGAATAGTGTACATTATACCTAATAGGTGGATTTTTATCCTTCACTTCTACCCCTCCTTTCCCCATTCATAGTTCAATGTCCATTATGCCACCCCTCACCTGGCTCCCCCTTGTAAGTGAGATCATGTAGTATTTACTTTTCCATTCCTGAGATATTTCACTTAGGATAATGATCTCCAGTTCCATTCCAGGTCCTGCAAAAGACAATATTTTATTCCTTTTTATGGCTCAGTAGTATTCTATGGTACATATGCACTACATTTTCTTCAGCCACTCATCAGTCGATGGGCACTTAGGTGAGTTCCATACCTTTGCTATTGAATTGTGCTGTGATAAACACTTGGGTGCAGGTGCCTTTTTTAAAAATATAAAATGACCTCTTTTCCTTTGATTAGATACTCAGTAGTGGGATGGCTGGATTGAATGGTAGGTCTATTGGTTCTTTGAAGAATTTCCAAACTGTTTTCCACAGAAGTTGTACAAATTCACATTCCTACAAACACTGTACAAGTGTTCCCTTTTCAGCACATCTGCACCAATATCTATTGTTTTTTGAACTTTTAATAATGGCTATTCTGACAGGGATAAGGTGATATCTCTTTGTGGTTTTAATTTGCATTTCCATGGTGATTGGTGATGTTGAGCATATTTTCATGTGTCAGTTGGATATTTACCTTTTATTGAAAGAAACTTTGCTCACTTTTTGATGTTTTTTTTTCTTGCTGATTTGTTTGTTTTTTTCAGAAGTTTTTTTTTTTTGTTTGTTTGTTTGTTTTAGTGATTCACTCTTGGTACTAGTATTTGTCCATTCAGGACTTCTAGTTCTTCCTATTTTAGGCATGGGAAGTTGTGTGCTTCCAAAAATTTATCCATTTCTTCTAGAGGCATCTAATTTGTGTATGCAGAGATTTTAGTAGTAGTCTCAGATGAGATTTGATATTTTGTATTTCTCTGATATCAATTGTAATGTCTCACTTTTCATTTCTTTCTTTTTTTTTATTTTTGAGACAGCATCTCACTATGTCAAACTCAGTAGAGTGTTGTGGTGTCACAACTCGCAGCAACCTCAAACTCTTGGGCTTAAGTGATTCTCTTGCCTCAGCCTCCCAAATAGCTGGGACTACAGGTGCCCGCCACAACACCTGGCTATTTTTTTGTTGCAGGTGTCATTGTTGATTTTAGCTGGCCCAGGCCGGATTTGAACCTGCCAGTCTGGGTGTATGTGGCTGGTGCTCTACCCACTGAGCTACAGGCACTGCCCTCCCTTTTCATTTTTGATTGAGCTTGTTTGAGTCATTTCTTTTCTATTCCTGGTTACTTTAGACAGTGATCTATCAATTTTTTTTATCTTTTCAAAGAACCAAGTTTTCACTCCTTTGATCTTTTTTTTTGTTTTTGTTTTTTCCAATATTGTTCTGTTTTGCTCTATTCTTTGTTATTTCTTGTTTTTTTTTTTTTGGCTTTGAGCTTGACTTGTTGAGCTTTTCTATTTTATTGAGTTGTGGAATTAGGTTGTCAATTTTTGGTGTTTCTGTCTTTTTGAAGTAGGCATTTAGTGCTATGAGTTCCCCCTTTGCACGGCCTTTACTGTATCCCAGAGATTTGGGTGGTATATATTGCTATTGTCATTCAAGTTAAAAATCTTGATTTCAATCTTTATTTTGTCATTGACCCATGGATCACTCAGAACCAGCTGGTTTAGTTTCCATGTGTTTGTGTAGGTTTTAGACTTCCTCTTGGAACTGATTTGTAGTTTTATTCCACTGTGGTCTGAGAAGACACGAGGTTTGATTTCAATTTTTCTTAATTTGCTGAGACTTGTTTTGTTGCCTAGCATATAATCTGTTTTAGAAAGTATTCGATGTGCTTATGAGAAGAATATATGTTCTGTAGTTTTGCGGTATAATGTTCTGTAAATGTCTTTGAGGTAACAATGATCTATCCGTTTCTGTCAATGGAGTACAAAAGTCCTTAGTTATTGATTATGCTGTTTGTTTCCTTCTTTAAGTCTACTAGCATTTTTTCTATGGAGTTTGGAGTGCCCATGTTAGGTGAATATATATTTATGATTGTTATATCTTCTTGGTGAGTCAGTTCCATTACCATTGAATAATGACCATCTTTGTTTTATTTTACTGTTGTTTAAAGTCTATTTTATCTCTAATCCTGTTTGCTTTTGGTTTCCACTTCTGTGAAATATTTTTTTTCTTCCCTTTACCTTGAGTCTATGAGAATCTTTGCGAATTAAATGAGCCTTCTGAAGACAACGTATATTTATGGTATAGTTTTTCATTCTTTCCTCCAATCCATACCTTTTCAGTGGGATGTTTAGACCATTCATGGTCAATGTTAATGCTGATATGTGAGGTGCTGTGCCAGTTTCCATGTTGACTGCTGCCTAGTTTGTTTTCTCTCTTGTTACTATTCTGCAAGAGCTGTGAATTTTTACTTTTGGTAGTTTTAATACAAATCTATATCAACCATTTCCTTTACTGTACTGTGCACTTTGAAGGATTTCTTAAAAGCCAGGTCTAATGATGACAAATTTCTTTACAGTTTGCTTGTTTGGGAAAGAAACTTTTTCCTCTTCATTTGTGAATCTCAGTTTTGCAGGATACAAATTCTTGGTTGACATTACTCTGTTTAAGAAGATTAAAGATAGGACACTATTCCCTTCTGGCTTATAAAGTTTCCTCTGAGACATTTGCTGTTAGCCAGATGGATTTTCCATTGTAAGTTACTTGATGTTTTCATATCACAGCTTATTAGGATTTCCTCTTTCAGTTTGACTGTGATCAAATTAATGACCATGCACCTTGGTGATGTCTTTTTATAATGAATATTCCAGGAATTCAATGCTTTTCTTGCATCAGGATGTCTTAATCTCTAGCCAGACCAGAAAAATTTTCCTCCATTATTCCCTCAGGCATGTTTTCCATGCTTTTTGCCATTGAATCTGGTAACACAGATAAGAATTTGATAAGAGCAGTTTCTGTCACAATTTGACAAAAACCTGGTTAAAGTGATCTCAAGAGAAAAAAGAAAAGTGTATGGGAAAAGAGACAGAAAGTGTAAAGAAAAAATCATCCAGAAAATTTGCTTTCAATTAAAAAGAGAGGATTTTAACTCAAACTGGGGGTGGGATGGGATTGAGCTTTAGGGATTTTTTAAATAAAAGATATGAGTTATTTCTCATTAGAATGTTGATAAAAATGAATGTATTGAGCAGTAAAACCTGATGATGATCAGAATATAGGGACAATGTGGGAAAGAGTTCTTGACTGGTATGAATGGATGGATCTGAGAGTACCAACAGCTCCCGGGGTGGCAGGAAGGAAAGAAGAGAGTGCTCACATTCATGTTAAGTAAGCAGGAAGGTTCACTCTCAGAAGAATGTGGAATTTTCCTACCGATAGCTTCTCTTGTCTTAAGGAGACCAGAAGCAAATCAGCCAACCAGGTCTGAGGACTGGGGTATTGAGTTGACCGTTAGAACTAAAGAAGGCAATTGTTTCAGAAAATGCAATTGTTTCAGATAATTTGGCATAATATATCAGATAGCCAAGATTCACAAGAAAACATTTAAGTTGAGATCATCTTCCTGGTGTGTGCTTTTTGGTGGAAAGATGCAGAGTAGATGGGGAGCAGACTTTAACCAGGGCTGTGATTTAACCAGGGAGTGCCACAGAATCTATGGTTTTTGATGGGTCATAGAATGCTAATTGGCTAGATGGAGTAGAAATGTGAGGAATGATGAAAAGAAGTCAAAACTATAGGGTCAGGGGATCTAAGATCCTGATTTGAAGATTTGTGTTTCAAATTTAAAACTTTATATGAGTAACTGGACATATAGGAGGTAGTATTTGGAGAACAATGTGCTTGAAAACAAGATGTCATTTTTGGTAAATGAGGTCTAAAAAATTGGTTTTTAATGGGAATAATGTCACATCCTAAGCATTTTGGGGAATGTTGGGACAATTTTTATTGTCATAGTGGTTGGAGTTGGTATCGCAATTTAGTGGTAGAGCCAAGAACCCAGATGATCTTCAGTGTTTGGAATAATACATTATATCTACATCCAGTGTCTCTGTCTGTTCCACTTATAGTGATTTTACATATACAAATACCTTTGCTTACATCATTTAAAAATGTTGAATATCAGATTATTGTTTGAAATTGAGTTTTGTTGAGGGGCTTGCAATTAAACACTTACCAATGTTTGTGTTCCTCTCACATGTTATTTTCTAATGATGTAATCAACTTTTTAAAAATAAGTAAACCAATGAAGGATGCTGACAAAGTTATCAGGAATATGTCATATTTTTAAGATTTAAAGAAAAGGTTTGAGAAATCCATTATCTCTGGAATGCATACAAATCTTCTAATAAAAGTATAAATTGCTGTGTGCTTCTCATATGTAAATATACAAGTACAAAATGTAAACTTCATATCATTAGGGAAATTAATTTTACTAAATAGATAAGCTTTTTTTATGCTGACCAAAGAAAGCTAAGTGAAATAAATTTTCCATTGAGTAATTACTGTGTAAAGAATAATTGATGGGATGGGGAAAGATGTCAAAATTTAGCTGTAAAATGAGCTGTGGTCAAAACAAATTTTCATTACAAGTGAAATGAACCTTTCCTTGAATAATGAGGTTTTACTGATTTTATATGATTTGATATAGAATGAAATATCATAGAGAAAATGTTATTTTAAAAATTACTGATAATAAATTTGAGGAGCCATGTGCATTTGAAACATCTAAAAATATTTTATGGAAAAGAATTTCCCACTTTGAGGTCATTGCTTCTGTTACAGATGAGAATGCCAGCACCGGATGGCTGGCAATGAGAATTTATAGCTAACTTAAAAAATTGCACCCAGCATTTTAGCTATTTCATTGCATTATTCATTAGCCACATATTCTTTGAAAATTTTTATCAAGAGCTCGACAAATCAGTTAATGATTTTAGCTATGTCAATAATAAAATTGAAAGTTACTCTTTGAGTGATCAGTTATTTCATACAGAACACACAATAAGATTTTGAGTATCTTATTCCAGATATCTTAAAGTATCTTTAAGAAATACTTGAAAAGTTAAATGAGGTCACCTGAAGCTGCTATAAAACCAGATAATTTAAATTAATTAAACTGAAGTAAATAATAATGACATTTACAGCATTTACAAATGAAACTTACATCATTTACAAATGATCTTGCTACTGAGAATATTTAATTTTTCTGGTTTTGGAACAGTTTAAATTTTAAATATACTGATTTGGGAATAGCAGATAAATTTTGTTTTCATTTTAATAAATAAAATGTAATGGTTTGATTTAAAGTTCTGAATGAACAACAATACGAGATTGGTTGATTAAGAATTATTGTGGGACATGTTAGCAACAATATGCAAAGAGAATTAATTGTGATAAAAACAACAACAAAAAAAACCTTTTAGACCATACCACAATCAGTCTAATTGTAAAAGGATTTTTAAGTAGCAAAGACTGAATAGGCTTTTAAATCTCTATTTTTGAAAACAAGTTAATTACCTATAGCTTTTCTTTTTTTAGCAACATGTGAATTTGAAGAGATTATAGATTAGCACAGTTTAAGCAAAAGAAGCAAATCTATTTCCTAAAATATTAGAGATAGGACTTAAAAATGGTTTATTTTTGTTTTCTAGAGACACGGTCTTGCCATGTTGCCCTGGTTGGAATGCCGTAGTTACTCCGAGGCACATTACAGACTTGAACTCCGGGGCCCAAGCAATCCTTCCACTTCAACCATCCAAGAAGCTGGGTGACAATCATGAACTATGGTGCCTGACAGTCTTTCTAAATACTTCAAACCAAATATATGAAATTAGTAGAGCCTTACTACCCTAAATTAGAACTGCTTAGTATTATCGTCATCCTTGTGTTTAAGATCATTTTTGTGATGGTTTAAGAAATCTATGTTCTGAAAATAGGGTACTGAATTTATTCAGATTGTTTATAAAATTGTTTTCTATCATACTATGAAATTGTTCTCAAAGATTTATCACAATTTCTCTGCAGTCTCTTTTATTACTGTTTATTTTTCCAGTCCATCTTCTATAACCCTTTGCCCAAGGAAGAATACTGTCTCCAAGGATTTTTAAGTAGCAAAAACTGAATGCAGTCTAGGATATTTGGTTGACTTCATGATAAAACCTGTATTTTCACTGTCACCTTCTCTGGTACCCTGTTCCCTGTTCTATTAATTTTTTTTAAAGTATTCTTATAAATAAGGCCCCATTCATTCAAAAGAATATTATGTATCTTCATTTTTTTCTTACCATTTATAGATTGAAATTATGTTGTCTTATTATTTATACTTTAATTAAGTTTTTTTCCTCCTTTTTGTTATTTTATACAGATAAGACATTGGTTTAGAGTCCACCTCTGCCTTTGGTCTTTCATTTTTCCCAACTTTATTATATGGAATGGCTTCTCATTTTACTGTTCTATGATCTTAACTTACTCATAGAGTATATAAGTAGGAAGATGTGTGGTTATTAATGTACATTAATGTATTTATTGAATCATTATATTTTTTGTTGCACATTTTAAAATTTGTACTTGAAGATAGACTGTGTTACTTGGAAGATAAGAAAGTCTACCTAATATTTTTTTTAAAAAAGGGGTCACTGGGTCTGAAATGGTGGCTACAGACATAACAACTTAGCAGTTGCTAAGAATTGGATGAATATGAACTTTGCTAGCTCTGATTTTTATCTTCCACTGTAGACTTTGCGCATAAGATGAGGTATTGACCACATTACGTGTATTAAGAACGTATATATAAAATTCAGTAGCCTGTCCTTCTAAATGAAAAGATGAAATAACTCTACAGGAGTTAATTCCCAGTGTGATGTTCTCTACCCTCCGCCACTTCCACTAATTTGGTAATTTAGTAAATTCTTTAAATAAGTCTGAGGATTGAGACTCAATTCTTAACCATTACACATTTTCAGGGTTTGCTTTAAATTAAATTTTAGGCTGTCATTAGCAATGTATAGTTATTCTCACATTTCTTTTATAGTCCCTTGTTTTGATGACCTTTTTGTACTTCAGTTCTTTGCCTAATTTTATTCAGTTAGAAAATATGGTAATTTTAAACTTCTTGGTGTTTCTTCAAATGAAAAGGAAGTTTTAAAAAGGCAGATTTAAAAACCTGTACCAATTTTATTTTCAGGCTGGTATTAACATATCTTAACGCGGAGTAAAGAGCAAGATGAATCTTAAAATTATAAGGGGTTCATCAAATTGACCTACATGAGTCCACAGAAGTTACATGTTTCCTAAGGCCAAGGAACTGTTTCATGACCTTGAAGGGTATATTAGTATTTCTATTTAAGTCATTACATTTTCAAACATTGGAACTGCTCAGATTTGGTTCACTGCACAAACCAATCACTTAGAATGTTAAAGAGCATGACTCTGGTCTCCTGGAGACAGCTCTTCTGTAATTGAGCTCTCGTTTGCATGGCCTGTCTACCTTCCCTGTTCATTTTTTTTTCTAGTTCTTTTTTTTTTTTCCATGTCAGCCTACATTATGAATGCAACTGATAGAACAAACAGCAACACCACACACTGGAAATTCTCTCCCCAGAACTCATTTAAAACATATGCTGAGGTTCTCAAAGAGCAAGTTTTTAAAAAGTCAGAGGACGTTAGAGTTGGAAGTGATAGTACGATTCATATTACAATCACGTGGGGAGCTTATGGAACATACTGATGCGTCAGCCCCGCTCTGGCAATTCCAGTCTAACTTATCTGGGGAAGATTGGGGGATATCTACATATTTTAAAAGCTTTCAAGGTAATTTTGAAGTCCAGCTGGGTTTGAGAAGCATGGGGATAGTCCCTTTCAATCAAATGGAAAAGAAATTCAGAAAGAGTTTGACATATCAAAAGTCACACATGAAGCAGTAGTAAAGCTGAAATGAAGTCAGATTTCCTGACACTCACTGGTCTTTTTACTGTTTTGGAACTGCTATTGGAGAGAGAGTCTCTCACAAAGGCCCTTCAGATATCAATGTGGCATGCACTTCAGTTTGAGAGCTATATACAGCTAGATGCCGCCCTCTAAGAAACCAGTTTTATCTGATATGATGCATTGAAAGACAGCATTATTTAACAAAATGTTAATACTGTATTTTCCATAAAGGAAGGGGGTTATGTTTTGTGCTTATTTATAAAGTGTACGTATGAAGCTGCTCAAATAGACTCTACCATTGAAGAGAGTTTTGTAAAAAGGCAGCATCATCTCGGCATTACAGATTAACCTCTTTGAAGCATGGGACATGGCAAAAATATATTGTAAGAATTTATACCAAACCAATTTTCAGCTGTATTTCACAACACATCATTACTGTTGACTGTTCAGATGAAAATGGCCTCCCAATTGCAGTGAATAATCTGCTTTTGTAGTATCAGGATTTACAACTGCAAAAGAAAGACAAAAAATGGTTTAAGGTTGACATTTATTCTTTGTTTATAGTATTCTTTTAATATTGATGTTGATCTTTCAGCATTCACAAGTCAGACAATCTCAACAATGGCAGCTGAAAATCAGGTTTGTCTTTAAGCGTTGCTTTCTTGTTTGTGTTTATATTATTACAAGTACTAGAGTTGAACAGTATTTTGTGTATTTTTTAAACATTTTCTTTAATGGTGTTTTGGCTAAAAGAGAGACCTGTGAATGTGTGTGTCTAATGGAGAATTATGCAGGGAATTATTACACCTTGATGCATCCTTCAGTTTTCTTGAAAATAAAATACTTCCCTTGCACCTGCTTTTTCCTGATCATATGGAAAACAATGGATCAGTTCCATTATTTCAAAATTGGCAAATATTTAGTTTTGCTGTCCTGAAAAGGTAAGCTCAGCCTGAATGTTTGGCACAATAGTATGAATTTCCAGAATACAACAAATTTATGAATGTAGAAAAGGATAAATTAAAAAAACACTTAAATTTCTTTATCTCCAGGTAAAAACATTTCATCAATAATTGAAAGGAGGAGGGAATAAAGATGAAAAGAGTGGAAAATCACAGAAAATTGAAAACAATGATTAAATGGTATGTAAATGACTATGCAAACATTTCTAAAGCCTTGGATTATTTTTTTAAGTGTAACTACCAAAAAGAATTTATTAAAAGTTTAGTCGAATCCTGTGAGTTTGAATATCATACACATAACACATGTTAAGAAATTGAAAATTACCGAGACATTAAATATCATGAGACTTTGACTTCTTTTTAAGAAATGTTACAGGACAGAAAGGAAAGAGAGGCTTTTATTACAAGGTAGAATTTGAAACCACTAATCTAGACAGTTGGAAAAAGTATTCATGAATAAAAGAATTACAGCTTGAAATTTCCAAATACGTATGTATCTATATGTGTATATATAGAGACAGAGAGAGAGAGAGAGAGAGACGCAACGGTCATTAATTATGGGTTATTTGGTTCAAAATTATTTTGAAAAAGCACAAAATGCATATTTTTCATTTAAAGTGAAGGAAAATATTTCAATTTCTGGAAGTGGCCTGAGTGGCTTTGTTATAGGGAGTTTTGCTAAGAGTTTATTTGATTGGAAAGAAAGTAAGTTTGTAGGTCACTTCATCCGATCAACATTACTAGACATAGCTGCTACTTACACAGAAAATTCTTTCAGGCACATTGAATGTATTGTCTTGATATATTTTCTATTTTGTGCTGCAATTAAATATAGGCAAAATTATTTGAAAAGTGGAGTTTCTCTCCTAGTATTTCTTACCAAAGTCTGCTGATTCTTTTATCTCTCACATTTAAAGTATTCAGAAGTGCAGTGTCATACGAATATCTCTCTTTTTTGACTGTAAATTCAGCAATGACAAGGGTTCAGGTCTCACTCCTCTCTGTGCTGAGTCCTGAACACAAGGCAGGTTCTCAGTACGTATTTGTTTCATAAATGCGAGGATGAATGAATAAGTGCACAATGGATTTCCTTTTGATTCTAAGATCGTGTGCAAAGATTGTATTTGTATATTTCATTTGCATTTTTTTCCTTCCTTTCTCAATAGCAAAAAGAGACCCTGAGACTGCTCAGCACAGCTGACATGAAGGGTGAGCTCAGAACCCAATCTGCTGACTGTGGAGCCTTTGTGTGCTGGGTGCGTCGAGCTGAAGGAAGTCGGCAGGTCAGAGTCAAGGTCTTTCTGACTTTCTGCCATCTTTCTGTGTCTCATCCCTTTTCTCCCCTAAAGGGAGTCATAGAAACAAGAATTCCTCTTCCTCAAGGTGAATCATAAAAACTAAAACTCTTCTCCCTCAAAGCAAGGCATGAAACCTAGAAAAGTCACTCTTTCCCTTCACCGTTAAAGACCTTTATTCCAGAGGGGTCCTGCCCCACTCCCAGGAGAGAGTACTCCACAGAGGGGCCAGGAAGAATCAGAACAGTCAAGTCTCAATGCTCCCACCAGCAGCATCTTCTACTTTAGATTACACCCTTTGTCCAATCACATTTCTACACAATCGTCCATCAAGTAAAAGCCAATTTTTCCTAGTTCTTTGCTTTTTTATTTCTGAAGTCTCCCGTGTCATGAAAGTCTTTATTAAATGATATATGCTTTTCTGTCATTAACCTCTCTTTTGTAATAAGT
>CAUYRH010035062.1:0-23123 GCA_963574655.1 Perodicticus potto | reverse complement strand
ATCCCACAGGTTTTGGTAGCTTGTGTCTTCATTGTTGTTATGCTCAAGGAAGTTAATGATTTCCTGTTTTATTTCTTCCTGCACCCAACTGTCATTCAACAGAAGGTTGTTTAATTTCCATGCCTTTGTGTGGGGTTGAACATTTTTGTTGGAGTTGAGTTCCATCTTTAGTGCCTTGTGGTCTGAGAAATTACAAGGTAAAATTTCAGTTCTTTTGATTCTGTTGAGGTTTGTTTTATGTCCTAGGATATGATTAATTTTGGAGAATGTTCCATGGGCTGATGAGAAGAATGTATATTCTTTATCTGTGGAATGGAGTGTTCTATATGCGTCTATCAAGCACAGGTGTTCTAGGGTCTCATTTAAGTCCCGTATATCCTTGTTTAATTTCTGTTTAGAGGATCTGTCCAGCTCTGTAAGAGGAGTGTTAAAGTCCCCTGTTATTATGGTTTTATAGGAGATCATATTGCTGAGACTGAGTAAGGTCTGTTTCAAGAATCTAAGAGCATTTAAATTGGGTGCATAAATATTTAGATTTGAAATGTCTTCTTGTTGTGTTTTTCCCTCGACCAATATAAAGTGACCATCTTTGTCTTTTTGACTTTAGATGCTTTAAATCCACATGTATCAGAAAATAAGATTGCAACTCCTCTTTTCTTCTGAATTCCGTTTGCCTGAAAAATGTCTTCCAACCCTTAACTCGGAGTTTTAATTTGTCTTTTGAAGAGAGGTGTGTTTCCTGCAGACAGAAAATGGATGGCTTATGTTTTTTAATCCAGTCAGCCAATTTATGCCTCTTCAGTGGGGAATTCAAGCCATTAACATTTATTGAGATAACTGATGAGTGTGGTAGTGTTCTATTCATCTTATTTTGTGAGAATCTATTGCTTAGTTTTATCTTTTGCATCAGTGTGGAAGTTAGGTTCTGCCTTTTAATTTCTGAGTTTTTACTTTGCTGTTGATCCATTTTGATGGTCAGTGTGTACAACACGTTGAAGTATTTCCTGCAGAGCTGGTCTTGTTGTGGCGAATTTCCTCAATGTTTGTATATCAGCAAATGATTTGATTTCTCCATCAATTTTAAAGCATAGCTTCACAGGATATAGAATTCTGGACTGGAGATTGTTCTGTTTAAGTAGATTAAAGGTAGATAACCATTGTTTTCTTGCTTGGAAAGTTTGTTAGAGAAGTCTGCAGTCACCCTGACCGATTTGCCCCTGTAGGTCAACTGGTGCTGACTCCTGACAGCTTGAAGAATCTTTTGTTTTGTCTTGACTTTGTACAGGTTAATCACAATGTGTCTTGGGGAAGCTTGGTTAGAGTTGAGGTGACCTGGGGTCTGATATCCCTCTGAAAGGAGAGTGTCAGAATCTTTGGTGATATTTGGGAAATTTTCATTTATAATATTCTTTAGTATGGCTTCCATTCCCCTGGGGCATTCTTCTTCCCCTTCTAGGATACCTATAACTCATATGTTTGAACACTTCATAGAGTCCCATAATTCTGTCAGTGAACATTCTGCTTTCTTTCTCTTCTTTTCTGCCTCTTTAACTATCTGAGTTATCTCAAGAGCTTTGTCCTTTACCTCTGAGATTCTTTCTTCTGCATGGTCTAATCTGTTGTTGATACTTTCTATTGCATCTTTAAGTTCCCTAATTGACTGCTTCAGTTCCTTCAGCTCTCCTTTATCCTTTTTATATTCTTCATATCATTCATCTCTTAATTGATTCTGTTTTTAGATTTCCTTTTGGTTATTTTCCACTTTATCAGCAGTTTCCTTCATTGTTTCCTTCATTTCCTTGTTTGTTTTCATCATCTGTATTCTAAATTCCCTTTTTGTCATTTCTAACATTTCCTTATAGGGGGAATCCTCTGCAGTAGATACCTCACAGTCCCTTAGCAGGGGAGGAGGGGTTGCTCTGGACTGGTTTTTCATGATGCCAGGAGTTTTCTGCTGATTCTTCCTCATGAGTGATTTCTTTTATTTGTTTCCTTGTCCTAATTTTCCTTTCACTTCCTCCTGCTCTTTAAGTTGCCATGCCTCTGGACTAGGGTTCCGATGAGTCCTTTTGGTACAGGACCAGAAGGATGAGAAGATTGAAGAGCAAGAAGGGAAGAAAGAAAAAGACAAAAAAAAAAAAAAAAAAAGAAAGAAAGAAAGAAAAGAAAGAAAAAGGAGTAAGGAGAGGGGGTGGGTAGAAGTGATTATTGACAAAAAGAAGAGAGGCACAGAAAGAGGGGGACAGGAGCAATATAGGTGTACGATAGGGTACTTTGACCCAATCTTAAGAATCCCCAACCTCTGGGGGTGCTGGGTTAGGTGGTTAGGTCAGCAGCTCTTTGCCAGCCTGTTTGGACACAGTACCCCACCTCCACTAAGTAGAGAGGAAAGACAAAAATGCAATAAATCAAACCAAAACAAGCGAACCAAAAACTTTACAGGATAAAATTGGGGGGAAAAGCAAATAATAGAGGTAGAAACACTAGCAAAAATGAAGTTCTAATTGTTGAAAAAGGCAACAATGGAAAATTATATTTAAACTAGAAAAAGGAAGAAATAAAAGAATGTTTTCACATAATAAACAAGATAATCTCATGAAGGGTATGTCGAACAGTTGGATGAAAATATTTCAGATTGTATACGAAGCCCGCACACTATACCCCATGATTGCACTAATGTATACAGCTACGATTTAATAAATAAATAAAAAAAAATTGAAAAAAAAGAAAAGAAAAATCTAGAAATTAAAAACAAAAAACAAAAGACAAAAACTAAACAGTATATATATCTTGCTGAATATTGTCTGGACAACAGGTGATCTTCTGGGGTATGAAATGTTAATCACAATGCTGATATGGCTGTATGAAATGGAGACTGGAGGCCGCTAATGATTTCCAAAACCCCGCAGAGTGGAGAGCCTAAATCCTCCTCAGCCTGCTTAGAAGGCACTTTCAGTTGCTAACTTGGGCTAAGCAGAAGCTTTCCCAGCTTGTAACTGGGATCATTCCTCAAGTGGCTATCCACTTACCCAGTGTGCCAAAACCGGTCTCAGTCTATACTCCTGAGGGCTAAGGCTGCAAGGCATCTCAGTTTCTGCCTTCAGGCTGCTCAGTCACTAGATTACTTGCTCTCACCCGATGCTTATTCTGCAACCCTGAGGGTGGAGTTTGCCGGGGCAGTTTTCCCACAATGGCTCCACACGGTCCACAACCAAACACTGGTAGCTCCGTCTGGCTTGGCGGCTCAGTCTGGGGCCCTAGACAACACTCAAAGACCTCTGTACTCTTACCCAAGTTCTCCCAAGGTAGTTCAACTGAGTGCCAAATCCAAAAAACCCAAACAGCTCACAGGTAAGGCCTTTCCAGTTTGCAATCTCACTGCTGCTGTATCTACAGCTGCCAGCAGGATTAGACCAAATGAACACACACAACCACTTGACAGATCTCCACTGCTTTTGCCTTCCTCATGGGGTCCAGAAGTCTCACGCTGTCTCCCTGTGTCCCCAAAGGGATGTTTCTGGGCAGATCCTGCCAGCCAGAAATGCCTGAAGTTTTCTCTCCCCAGTCTCACTGTGCCCAGTTGCAAGGAAGCTGTTACTCAGCCACCATCTTGCTCCGGAAGTACCGTAACCCTGTTTTATTCTTCTGCATGTGGCTGCCCAGTTTTCCCAGCACCATTTATTGAATAGGGACTCCTTTCTCCAGTGTATATTTTTGTCTGCTGTATCAAAAATCAGCTGGTCATAGATAATATGGTTTTATTTCTGGATTCTCTACTCTCGTCCATTGGTCTATGTCTCTATCTTTACACTGGTGCCATGTTGTTTTGGTTACTATAGCCTTATAGCATAATTTGAAGTCATGGAGTATGATACCTCTAGCTTTATTCTTTTTGCTTCAGATTGCTTTGGTTAGCTTGGTGTTGTGGCGGGTGCCTGTATGGATACTTAGGAGGCAAGAGGATTGCTTAAGCCCAAGAGTTTGAGGTTGCTGTGATCTGTGCCCCCATAGCACTCTACTGAGGGTGACATAGTGAGATGTTGTCTCAAAAAAAAAAAAAAAGATTGTTTTGGTTGTTCAAGCTCTTTTTTTAGTTACGGGTTTAGTTTTTCTAGATTTGTGAAAAATGACATTGGTTGTTTTTGTTTCTGTTTTTATGAGACAGAGTCTCATTCTGTTGCACTGTGTAGAGTGCTGTGGCAGCATCATATCTCACGGCAACCTCAAACTCTTGGGCTTGAGCAATCCTCTTGCCTGAGCCTCCTGAGTAGCTGGGATTACAGGTGCCCACCACAATGCCTGGCTTGTTTTCCTATTTTTAGTAGAGATGGGGTCTTGTCCTTGCTCAGGCTGGTCTTGAGCTCCTGAGCTCGAACAATCCACCCACCTCGGCCTCCCAGAATGCTAGGATTACAGGTGTGAGCCACCATGCCTGGCTGACATTGATATTTTGATGGGAATTGTGTTGCATTTGTAAATCACTCTGGGCAGTATGGACATTTTAACAATGTGGATTGTTCTAATCCATGGGGTATGGGATGTTTTTCCATTTGTTTGTGCCATCTATGGTTGCTTTAATTGGTGTTTGTAGTTCTCCTTATACAGATCTTTCACCTCCTTGGTTAAGTATATTCCTAGGCACTTCATTTTGTTTGCAGCTATTGCAAATGGTATTGCATTCTTGATTTGAGTTCCAGCTTAATTGTTATTAGTAAATAGAAGGGCTAATGATTTTGTGTTCATTGACTTTGTAACCCAAGACTCTGCTTAATTTATCAATTCTAGGAGTCCTTTGGTGGAGTCTTTAGTGTTTTCTAGATAGAAGATCATAATGTCAGCAAACAGAGGTAGTTTGACCTTTCCTTATTTGGATGCCCTTTCTTTCTTTCTCTTGCCTGATTGCTCTGACCAGGACTTCCAGTATTATGCTGAATAGAAGTGTTGACAGTGGCAGGCCTCATATATGAAAACTTGCCATTTGACAGAAGTCTTATTATATTAACAGATGATCCATAGACAATTCACTAATAGTGCTGGGATAATTGGCTAGCTTTAGAGAAAAAGAAGAAATAGGTTTTTAAAAAAATTGTTTATTTCATTCACAAACATCGAATAAGTGGATAAATGACAGACTAGCATGAAAAGCTATAACACTTTAAGAAAAAAATATAGCAGAATATCTCTATGGCTTTGGGGTAGGAAAGGGGTTCTTAAGAAACAAACCACACAAATGACAAAGGACAGGCTTGAGGCCAGCCATAGAAACAGAAAGTGTATCTGCAATTCTTGTAACTGAAAAGGGATTAATCCATGCTATATTAAAGAATTGTATAAATGAATCAAATTAAGACTACCCCATAGAAGAAGTAGCAAAGGATGTTAACAGACAATTCCAGACAGGAGACACCCTGGTCAGTGTAAGGGAGCTCAGGCACGCTAATAATCAGGGCAATACAAATTAAAACAGTGATACGTTATTGTGCGTACCCTTCTAAAAGGCAAAATTTACAAGTGTGATGAGAACTGGCAAGTGTGTGGGGAAATGGAACTCCCAATACTCTGTTAATGGGTGTATATACTGGTAGAATCGTGTAGGGAAGTGGTGTGACTGCATGGTTGAAGATTTGCATGAACTGTGCCTAGGTAATTCCCAAGGAGCCGTGAGCAAGGATTCGCACTACAGCCTGCCGTGTATGATAGAGGCATCATTATCCAGCATAACACCACACAGAGGATGACCTGAAACCATGTGGTCTTTCTAGAATGTCAACCCCCCTCCACCCACACATACATGCTCCCTATTTATTTATTCTCTTTTCTTTCCTAAACTTTTTTTTAGTACTTACCATTCCTATAGTGTATTTTTCATAATACTATATGTCATATATATCATAGTACATATTTTTGCTTATTTATCTTTTTTTATTGTCTCTTTCATCATGAGGGGTTTTGTCTTTCTTTTTCTCAGTGCCTCTTGCCCAGTACCTAAAACACTGCTAGTCCATTGTAGGCCCCCTGTAACTACAGAGGGTGTCAAAAAAATGCATACACATTTTAAGAAAGGAAAAAGCTGTATTTAAATTGTAATACTCAATCTATGCTGGCAACAAAAGATGAATAGAAGTCACTTGAAGCACCTCTTGTAATCGGAGAAGTCACATGTGACTTGCGGATTACAAATTTAATACAGTTTTTCTCTTTCTTAAAATTTGTATACTTTTTTTTTCAGCATTCTCTGTATTTGTGGCCAAAATAAATGAGTGAAATCTCAAAAACAAAACACTGAATGAAAAAAGCAAGAGGTGGAAGATGGTGGATTCTTGTTAGTTTTAAAGCACATACTGGTACATAGTTGTGGGAACCTAATGGAACCATAGTAAAACAAAATGTGCATGTCAATTTCAAGACAGTAGCTATTTTAAGGAGAGAGATTGAGAGATGTTTTGGGATGGAGTTTTAGTTAGGTCTATGACATCTTATTTCTTAGCGAGATGGATCAACCTGATGGAAATTTGGCAAACATTTATCAATTATTTTGAGTGTTTGAAATAATTCATAATCTTTGAAAAGTCACAGATGAGTAAATAAGGAAGAGAAACATTGTTCAGCCTTATATTAAGGCTAGTCTTTCCATCCTGATGCGCAGACCACCTCAGACATATGGAATTCTTCACCTTACCCCGCTCTTTTTAGGGTTACCAGTGCTGCCCTAGGCAGTTGTGCACAGGTGTTTCTGGTTCTATTTATGCTGGAAAATCTAATTCTGCTCTGTTTTATTGAATCAGAGCTCCTATTTTCCTGTCGGGATCGGGTATCAACTACTGGAAATGAACCCTTGCCCACAGTCAGCCACAGCGTCATGTCCACTCAGCGGCAGAGACAGCAGACGTAGGCATCTTGTTTATCAGATGATGGGTGGACATCAGGCGAAGCCAACTCCCAGGCCACAGCAGACACAGACGTTTATTAACACAGATAAGTTTTTATTGAATTAAGAAGGAGCACTTAGAAGGAAGACCCTAGAGAGTAAAAGCATTAAGTCATTTCGAAGCATTTTTCTCCTGTCCAGGGAGCAAATGAACCATCAGTTTGGCCATCTGATTCTGATTCACTGGAGCCATGAGACGTGGCAGCTTCTAAAAGGGAAGGGAACAACTTTCTCAGGCAGGTTCCAAAAAAAGCCTCTACCAATAGGAGTCAGAAACAATCTGTCTACGTGACATTTTCACAACAGGAATACGCAGAGAATAGTGTGCTTTGATAACAAGGGAAGCTGACATTTAAGATACCATGATCTTTTTTATTCTTGAAAAAGCTATTTTCTTTCGTTTTTTTAAGTACTTAAGACTTATTTAGTATATTTATTTTGAACTATATGAAAACAATATCTTTCTAGGAGCTATTGTGTGCTTTTCCTTCCGTGCTAAGTTGTACTTTCTAAGGGTAGAGCCTTTCATGGAAAATGCCCCTTGACCTCACCACAACCCTCTAGTGGCCACTAGCATCCTCGTTGAAGGCTCCAAAGCCCCGGGGTGGGGGGGGGGGCTGGGGGTGCCAGTCATGCTGGTTCTGAAACTAATGGGAGGTGGGGCTGTGGGTGACCGGAGGGGCCACACCGTGGCGGACACCCCTCACTTCTTTCCTGCACTTCTGTTCTCTGTCTCTCTGTCTCACCCTCTTCTCTCGCTCATTTGAGACTTTCTTGGATGGTCCAGCATCTTTCCCCCTCACCCCCCGCAGTCTGAACCCCACATTTTCCATGTGTCATTCTATGTCCAGCGTGAGCGAGGGTGCCCTGCACGGAGGACGTGACGTGCACACTACCGTCTCCACAATTATATTCCTCTTCCCCAGGGTTTCTGATCGATTCTTTTCCACATCTTTCTCTTCTGATTTCGTCGCCTCCTGGTTTTGTTTTATAAAGCCCTCCTGAAGTTCAGGGTTAGCTCTTCCTTTGTGTTTCCAAGAGCTTAAACAGAATCATTTTAAATGCTTCACAGACAGTAAGTTTCTCTGTTGACTATTTGCCAGAGAAGTTTCCTTCCTGTGCCTTTGAGCGCTCTTACCTGTAAGTTCCCCTGAGTTGCGAGTTGTTTCTGATCCCTCCTTCCTGCTATTACCTTCACGCAGGCATTGGCTGCCTCGCTCTTCCTCCTTCTCCTAAGGGTGTGCTATTATCCCAATTTCACCGTGTCACTACTTGCCCCACATCCTCATCCAGCTGGACTCCAGTTTCCCACCAGGAAAACTCCCTTCCATGACCGAACTCCTGCCCTTTTTTTGCCTGGAGCCCCACCGACTTGTGACATCTGCATTCACCACTGTTGTGTTTGTCTACTTTCTTGTCCTTGGATTTGTTTATTTAGGTTTTAATTGTGGTCCCCATCTTTTTTATGTAAAAAAAAAAAAATGTATGGCCTGGTGCAGTGGCTTATACCTGTAATCCTAGCACTCTGGGAGGCTAAGGCAGGTGGATTGCTTGAGCTCAGGAATTCAACACCAGCCTGAGCAAGAGTGAGACCCCATCTCTACCAAAAATAGAAAGTCTAGCCAGGTGTAGTGGCAGGTGCCTACAATCCCAGCTACTTGGGAGGCCGAGGCAAGAGGATCTCTTGAGCCCAAGAGTTTGAGGTTGCTGTTACCTCTGATGATGCCATGGTACTCTACCCTGGGTGACAGGGTGAGATACTATCTCAAAAAATCCTTTTCATTTGTGTTGGCTAGGCTTGGAGAACAGGGTAGACTCAAAGGATAAACTCACCATATCACTTTGACCCAAAGACCAAAAGCTATTACTAATTTAAAAAATTCTCTGCACATGAATCAATGTTTTATTTAACTATTTTTCCCATCTCCTTTTGTTTGCATATATGTATTTTTTTCACTTAAAAGTAGAATGTAGAACATTGTCACTCCCTGTGGAAAGTCTTGACTTTGGAGGGTGTTGGCAAGACACTTTGGATTTATTCTTTTCGGATACTTAGGGCAGCACATTTGGCTACAACAGATGGGGTCTCGCCCATTCCTGTATTAAGAGGACTGGAAATTGGAGGAAGAGGAGGGAGGGAATAAGGGCTGCATTCCACGCCTTATCTTTGGCATTTACAAGAACCGTATAAATGTATTCCAAATCCCTGAAGCAGGAAGACAGTAGTAAAACCGATGTGTTCATAGGAAATTCCATGGCTCTTTGCTCTGTGCTGTGTTCTGGGAAAAGCCAAGAGGTAAATGGCCGAGAGAGGTGGCTGGAGGAGTGAAGACGGTGGGTCCACTGCGGGTCTGTCAGGCCAGCACGCCCAGCCACCCTCACAGGCTTCCCCCAGGGCAGGGGGGGGTGCTGTGTACACGGAGCGCCAGGACCAGCTGGCTCTGGGAAAAGGAATCTCAGGGCTGAAGAGGTGGGAAGACTTCTTAATTGTCTGCTCTCCACATTCCACAATAAAATAGACAGGACGTCCGGGTCTGCCCGTTTGGGGGAGCAGGCAGCACGGTGCAAATTCAAGAGAGAGAACTTAGGAGTCAGATGAACCTGCTCTTACTGGGCCTGTGATGGAAACAAGCAACCCTGTCTCTCTAAGGCTCAGCCTCCTTGGCCAAGGGTGAAATGGGACCAGACCCCTGGTTCATGTGAAGGTTAAGTGAAGGATGCGTAGTAAACATTCGCACAAGGTAAGCTGTCAAGACTGTCACCTGGGGTTGCAAAGGCCAGTGGGCCCCCATTGCAGGCAAGTCTGTAAGCCAACACTTGCTCCTGGGCCAGCTTCCAGAAGTACACTACCCTCCCACTGCCCACTCCATCCCCCAGGGGGACACTCTTCACTGCGTGTCTAGGTCCCTGGAGGGTTCTTGTTTCTTGATTTCTACTCCTAGTCTATAGGAAAGGCCCTGGTTTTCACATTTGTCAACTTAAAATTGCATCTTCTCAGGGACTCCAGTGCCGCCTGGGGAGGAAGCAGTGAGGGCTCTGAGGCCCTAAGTGAATCTGAGTTTTTCCACTCCTTGGAAGCTCACAACTCTAGTGAAAACAGACTCCACCCAAAGGAAGCACCAGAAACAACTAGCATCTGCCGAGTCCACGCTACATCTGGGGTTGGGGCTTCTGGGGCTCCGTGGCTGCTTGGGCCCTGTGCCTGATGCACATTTCATCCCGGAGGAGTCAGGTGGGAGATAGAAAATTGCTTTTCTCTTTGCAAATTGCAGTGAGCTGTGAACCCCGTTTGTTGAGGAGAATAGCTGTAAGTGTGGGCTGGGAAGATGTGTACGTATTTCCAAACAAATTTAATCTATACTTTTGTGCTCCATGAATATAAATATGATTAATCCTCAAATGCAATTAATCTTTGCTTAATTGGTTGCATTTTTTCCGTTAAGTAATTATTGCTTCTCTGAGTTGATTACCTGCCATTTTTTCCTCCCTGAGTCATAAAGCCACCATTGCTAGCGAAACATAATGTTCTAGAATGAATTTTTACGCAGGCTGCTCAAATTCCCTTAGGATTCTCTAGCTGTGCTAGAAGGGTGCCTGAGGGGTTGCAAGGACCAGGGTAAGTGGGAGGAAGTGGGGGGTGACCAGATGGACAAGGCGGCTCTATCTCGTTCTAATTTAATCAACTCAGGTTTTATGTAACATATTGGGCTTCTGCATGATATTTCTTTGGAAGGAAGAGCTCCACTATTCCAAAACAGCCATTCTAAAGCGTCTTACATGTGTCCACACCTACTGGATCATTAATGTGTGGGTGTAACTAAAATGATGTAACTATTTTAGGCTAATAGAACTCATGCACAATGTGAGTGGCTCCCGTTTGAGGTCATCCCACTGTAGATATAGCCCTGTGCTGTTGCTATTTCTCAAAAATATTTTGATATTTTAAAAATATAATTAGTTCCAGAGCCAAGTCTATATTCCTTTGGTTATAAAAAACTTGGGTGGTGCCTGTGGCTCAAAGGCGTAGGGCATCGGCCCCATATACCGGAGGTGGGGTTCAAACCTAGCTCTGGCCAAAATAATAATAATAATAATAATAATAATAATAAACAACTCACACATAAAATGGGATTGGAAATAATATTTCTATTTCCTGAAGACAAAAGGGAACACGTGTAAATTTTAGTCTGCAGAATGAGAAATGCTAAACAAATGTTCTGTCTTTAAAAATTCTCTGAGGGTACCTTTAGCTTTTGAAATGGTTCGAAGTCAGTCCAAATTCAAACTATCAAACAGGATGGATAATCAAGATCTGTAATGTAGTAAGTGGTGCCAAGACAGGAGTGAGTGTTGTACAGTAGGATTGACTTTCTGGGTGGTTTAATTTCACCTTGAATGCGATTTCAGAAGTGGGCAGCCTCGCAGGTGACCCCTCTGAACGGCACCTTTAGTGGATATTATACTTTGCTAATAAACGTTGTAGCCCCATCGCTAGAAAGTCATGGTTCTGGGATTCTCTTCTCTAAGGAGACATGCCTAATCCTTGAATGACACCCACAGAGATATGGATTTGGGGATTTGGAGACTGTGGGTCTATAAAGAAGTGAACGGGTGATGGGATACAGGCTGGCAGAAGTGCAATGATTGGTTGGAACAAAGCATTCTCAGGGATAAGGATATTCATATTCATGGAAATAGTGATTCCTAAAAGATTGATGTTAGGAATAGCAAACTAGATTTAAAGTCTCAAATTTTCCTCCAATATTTGTCCTTTGTCTTAGGTTTCAGATGAAGGACTTTGACTCAGAGAAACTAACTGACCTACCCACAGTCACTCCACCAGCCTGAAGCTGGGCCAGGCTCCTGACTCCCAGTCCAGTGCTCACTACCCTGCCTTGCAGCCTGTCGCCAGGCCAGCTTCTTACATGTACAAGCTGTGCATTTACCTGGGGCCCTGCTGACCCCTGCTTGGTTTAATGCTGTGACGCTGCCACCTTGAAATTCCTAATGAAGTTTAAACAAAGGGCCCCACGGATTACATGGCCCATCCTGCCAGTATCTCTGTGGGTGTCATTCAAGGATTAGGCATGCCTCCTTGGAGAGGAGAATCCTGGAGCCATGACATTCCTAGCACTCTACCTCCAAGATGAAAGACAGAAGCTGATAATAGAGGAGGGCTGCCCAGAGCTCTCTACCCTTGGCCTTGAGTTCTATTTGATGCCTCTGCTTTTTTTTTTTTTTTTTTTTTTTTTAGACAGAGCCTCAAGCTGTCACCCTGGGTAGAGTGCCATGGCATCACAGCTCACAACAATCTCCAGCTCCTGGGCTCAAGCAATTCTCCTGCCTCAGTCCCAAGTAGCTGGGACTACAGGCACCCACCACAATGCCTGGCTAGTTTTTGGTTGTAGCTGTCATTGTTGTTTGGCAGGCCTGGGCTGGATTTGAACCCGCCAGCTGTGGTGTTTGTGGCTGGCGCCTTAGCCGCTTGAGCTACAGGCGCCGAGCCATGATGCCTATCTCTTAACAACTGTTTACCAGTTGGCTGTCCTCAGCTGAAGCCAGTTTCTCCAGTGCAGCTCCCTGGGTTGGGAGGCAGCTCTGAGTTAATGCTCTCCAGCATAGACTGGGCCAGTGAGGACAAAACAGCTGATTGAAACAGGAAAATTCCCCTCCTTAGGCATAATCACTGGCTGTTTGCTATCTTGCCAAGAGAGTTTAACTACTTTTGTTGTGGTGGTTTATTTATTTATCTTCCTACTAAACCAGTTGATTCTTTTCAGTGAATTGCCCCAAATGAACAGCTATTTTGATGTGTGGGGACAATTACTGGCTTTGGTTGTATGGAAATTGGTTTCTTTTCCAAAGAGACCTCTCCATGTCACATGCTCAGCCCATGTTATTAAGTGTGGAGTCTGCTCATAAAAGCTCATTTATCAGCTTAACTGTCTTCTTCCAGCCAAGCCTGGTCCTTAGCAATGCCAGGAGATGAATAATGCCTGTTTGACACTTCCTGTCTGTCCCCTGGGCGTTTCCTGACATTTTTCTTCACCCACTAGGTACCTATACGGTCACACTGTAGCTGCCTCAGCCTGGGACACTGCTGTGCATCCCCATTGCTCTCTGTCCTGGGCCGCATTTCCTTTTAGACAGTGCACGCTGACCTGGCCACGAGTCATCTTTGGTTGAAGTCCTTTACCCCAGTGCATCCTCTTGAGTTGTTAGCTAATGTGCACACAGGGTGGAGCTGTCACTGATGGTCCCATCTTTCCAGCCTGTGCTGCTCATACCTGTTATGAACACTTGCAGCTCTCTGCCCGAGCGCTCTCTCTCAGCTGGGGTGGGGCAGACTGGCTGATGGCCACAGGAGCCAGTGGGAGTTGGAGGATAAATGCCCCACCCTCTACCCCCCGCCCCCAAGCATGTTCCACACCATCTGCTGAGATTCTCAACTAGGTGGGGCCCAACTAACCCATGGAGAAAATTGCTACGAACCTACCATTACTGCCTTCCTTTCCTGTCCAGTCTCGCCTCTATTCCCATGTTTCCTGTACTACCTGCCCCATACGCCACTAGCACCCAGATCTTTTTGTCTCCCTGGGTTCTGTTTGTGTGGGAATCTGCCTGAGTTTACTGGTGCCAGGAGAGGCCTTGGAAGCAGAAAGTGAGGGTTGGACTCTGGAGTTGGATCACCTGTCTGATGGTGATCACAAGCAGGGTCTGTGGCATCACAATTAATATTGGCTAGAGATGAGCTTTAGGGAGAAAGTAGGGTACCCTGGCCTATGCACCCCACTAGCAATAGGAAGATATAGGGGTACAATACCTTTAAGAATTGGTTGTATGTCTTGGAGCCTGTATCTCAGTGGCTAGAGCGCCAGCCACATACACCGGAGCTGGAGGGTTCGAACCTAGGCCGGGCCTGCCAAACCATAATGACAGTTACAACAGAAAAATAGCTGGGCATTGTGGCAGGTGCCTATAGCTACTTGGGAGGCTAAGGCAAGAGAATCGCTTAAGCCCAAGAGTTCGAGGTTGCTGTGAGCTGTGATGCCACAGCACTCTTCCGAGGGCGACATAGTGAAACTCTGTCTCAAAAAAAGGAAATCGAAAGAACTGGTTGTAGCTGCCATGGGAAGCAGGGGAAAGAAATAAGAGGGTTGGGTTAGGCGACTGGCAACTCAAGGAACCACAGGGAAGCCAGAGACCTCTACGGAGGTACTTAAAGGGTCCCGATCCCCTAGCCGGGGGGGATGCTGCGAAGCAGGCTCAAATTGGGTCGTAAAGATGGTGAGGGGACAGAGTCCTGGCAGAGCTCATCTGTTACAGTCAGGGCCCCATTAGGGCAGGAGTGGAAACTGGAACCTTGCCAACCTGGAGGGATCACCCCTCCCAGAGACAGCGAATACCTTGCCGTGAGGGTGTGCTTAACACACCCGCCAGCCGATGCAGCCACCCACCCAACCAGCTCCTTTCGGGGGCTCTCACTCTGGACTACAATCCACCTACTCCCACTATTCCAGAGTCAGGTTCCAGACAGCTGGACACAGCACCTAAGCCCCTGAGTTTGCCCAATTCATTCACACCAGGGAATCCTAAGTCTGCTCAGCCTGACCTGGCTGTCGACCCCCAGGGAAGGCTCCAGCCCACATTCCCTCCTGCTTCCTCCCCCTCCTGACCTACCCCAATGTGCCTCACGACCCCCACCACACCCAGTGTGCCTTCTCCTCTTGAGGGCTATAGCAACCATCTCCTGACCTACTGGCCTTACTGTGCCCCCAGCTTTCTATGAATACACTACAGGTTTTTAAACATCTGCAAATGCTCATTGATACTATTCGTGTACTTGCCTGGGTTTATAGGGCTTCTTGGTGTATTTATTCAGGCTTCCTGGGATGACAGGTGCCCAAAGCAGAGAGAGTCCCTGACTCAGGGGTGTTCTGGGTCACCGGTATTGGGAAGCATCAATGAATAAGCGCAAAGTGGCAGAGCCGATGGCAGCTGGCACCGTGTGCTCTGCTTTCAAAGGAGAGCTTGCTGGAGATTATCATCACCCATAAAGTGGACAGTTCACCGGAAAGATCCAGCAATTTCGACGCCTTATTCACGTAACAATATACACTTTGGATATCTGAAGCAAAAACTGACGGAATTGCAAAGAAAAATGGGCAAATCCCCACTCACAAAGAGAAAATTTAAAGTACTTCTCTCACGAATTGGCAGATAAAAATGAAAAACAAAACTAGTAACAATGAAGATTTGAACATCATTCATAGCTATATAGAGAGAATACTTCACCCAACATTTAAAGAACAAATACTTTTCTCGAAGCATGCATGTAGCATTTTCAAAAAGCGATTGCACATTAGACCAATAACACACCTCAAGAAGTATGAAAACCTCACTATAACCCAGGCTGTGCTTTCTGAATACAGAAAACAAAATGGTAGGGGAAAAAACCCAACAAACAAAAAGCAAGGCGGGGTCCAGTGGTTCATTAGTGGAGCTCAGGAGTTTGAGACCAACTTGAACAACAGAGAGAACTCATCTCTACTTAAAATAGAAAAACTAGCAGGGCCTCGTGGCTGGTGCCTGCAGTCCCACCAACTTGGGAGACTGAGGCAAGAAGATCACCCAGACCCAGGAGTTTGAGGTTACTTTGAGCTATGAACCACGGCACTCAACCCCAAGACTCTGTCTCAAAGAAAACAAAACAAAACAAAAACGAAAACAAAAAACCCCACCAAATTTTTCAAGTATTTGGAAATGTCAAAGCACTTCTACATAATTTATGGTTGAAGAACGAATCATATGTAAAAAGGATTGCAGGAGAGCTTGAATAGAGATAGAGAATGGCTGGACCCTTTAAAGGGGAGGGTTGTTGGTGGCTTGCGTTAAAGTGGCCATGAAGGAAAGAAAGAAAAATGGGTAGATTTGCAATATTTTGAGGGAGTCAAATTGATAGGAAGAAAGAAAATGCATCATAGCACTCCTGCATTCTCGGGAAGGATGGGATCATTTAACTGTGGCTCATTCATCTGCAGATTACAGGGCCAGTCATTTGGGACAGGGGCACCCTCTGATCTGAGCCACAGAGGCATTGAGCGTCTGGGTCTCTCCCTCCACCTGCCAAATGGGCTTCTCTGCAGATACCTCTGTAGCTCTGAGCCCAGGAGAAGCGTGTGTGGCTGAGGGACACTGGTTCCACTTGTGCCCATGGTACATTCTTGGATAGCAAAACAAAGCTGGTTGCTTCAAGGAAATCTTTTTCCCCAGTGGAAACAAGAGCTGCACCTCACCAAGGACTCAGCAGCTCATAGACATGATGACACCCCCCCATGTAAATATTACACAATGGGTTACAGAATTTAGAGATTCCTTAATAGGACCTCTTTGTTTTACAATTAGGCAAAATGCTCCTTGAAGACAGCCATAACTGGTTTTGCTTCATACCACTGTATTCTCAGAACCTACAGACAATATGGAAGTGTTCTGAGTTTTCTTAGATTCTGCATTTGGTTATTTGGCAGCCATCCGTTGCTTAAGGCTAGTGTCATTCTGTATTTTCTGGATTCTTGATGTTCTGGCATTTGGAGGCTTCCCTAGGGTTGGCTGGTTCTTAGAACTTGGTGGCCAGAAGCAAACCAACCAACCCCACGTCTAAAGCCCCAACCAACTCCTTATTGAACTCACACAACAAACCAACATTTCTCCTCCCCTGAATCATTCCAGGGTGACCACCCAGATAGCCCAAAGCTCACCAGAATTATTCAGACTAGCTTGGTTTGTTTGCTATTTACTCTGCCCTGCATGACCTTTCTCATGAAAACCCCAATCAAGTCTCTGGCCTAGATTTTCCCCTTCTGTCTCTAGACCATCCCGAATACTTCCTTTGTGGCCATGCAAGGTGCAGGGTGTCCCCATCTCTCGGGAGCTGTAAGTAATAAATTGCTCCTGCAATGGCGCTGGCCTGCTCTCTGTGTCATCACTCAGTCACTTCCATAAATTAAAACCACTTGGGTACATTTCAGAGCAGAAAGGGCTCAATAAATACTTGATTGAACAAATGAGAGAATGAATGATTAAAAAACAATAAGTAACCTATCTAGGCAGCAATCACAAAGTAAAGCCCTAGGTCTTTTGACTTTTATTTATTTTACTTATTATTACTCTGCTTTGGGCCTCACAGTACTCACCACATTTGTGTTCAGAGGTCGGCGTATGACCTAAAGAATACACAAAGCCAGGAGCAATACAGCTCTGTGCCATCATCAATTTTGACCTCCACAAGCCCTTCTTTCAGGTGTCACAAATATAAAATGTATATTTCCTTCGTTATAGCGGTTGCTTTTCAGAATTTCCAGAGTGTTTAGGGTTTCTTTCTCAAAGCTGTTTCAGAGCACATTGAATGAAGCCCTCTTATTCTTGCAGAAAATGCCCTGTGGTGAGTTTTTGAACACAGGCCCCCAGAAACACTTGGATCCGTCTTCTCAAAGGCAGTTATTGCATTTTCTGAGTCTCTGAAACCATTGCTAGGGGATTTCAGGGGGGAGGGCTTGGGAACAGGGGGGGTCTCGAATCTTTTTATCTTTTTTGTCTTATTTCTGTTCTTTCTCCACTGTATCCCACAACCAAGGGCAGCTTTGGGGGTGAGAGGGAGGGGGTAGCAGTAGAGGCAGAGGAGGTTACAGGCTGAAGACTGTCTCTACCCTTGTGGGGGAGCCGGCCGCCCCTCATTACTGCTGAGCAGAGAGAACCAGGCCTTTGGGCAGTGATCCTTTATGACTTGAACTGCCAGTGTTGGAGGCTGAACTTCGTGAAATGCAAACTGGAAGCCGGGGCTGCCTGTGTACTGTGATGGTTCAGAGAGGGTCTGGGTCCACTCAGACTTGGGTTTGATTGAATTCTAGCTGTATCGCCTTAAATACGTAGAATGCTGATTAACCTTTAGAATCCTCACCCATAGGATGGGATCCTAAAACACCCACCTTCCCAGGTTGTTACTGGAATTAGATGATATAGTAACAAGGAATGATTAAGGGTTCACTAAAAGGAAGTTGCTGGATTTTATGGAACAGGTCTACACAGAGGTTTCCCTGAGAAGGTGTGTGTGTGTTGCTAATGTGACAGCTGCTGGTGTCCTCCCAGTGTCACTGGGGACAGACCCTTTAAATGCTCAGGCATGGAGCCTTCAGGGGTGAGGAGAGAGTTCCTCGTTCCCTGACTTGGGAGACCTGGCCGGGGAGGTGGCCGTTGACCTCCTCTCTGCAACCCTGTATACCTCTTGGCAATTCAGCTGCCTGGTGAACGGCTGGCACCACTATTAGTGAGGTGTGATCAGTTCCACCAATCTGACAGCCAGCAAGCCAACCAGGCAGGCACTAAACAGACTCTTTCGATCACCTACTGGACATAATGCACTAGGCTTGCAGACTCTTTTCTTGTTCCTCCTTGTGAACTGAACAAGAAGCCAAACTTTTTGGGTAGCAAGCAGGCTGGAAACTGACTGTCTCTGTCAAGGGTTGAGGTTTTTCCAGAGCACTGTGGAAAGAATAATTGTTGACCTTTTGTCCATGACAATTTGGGACTTTCCAATAGAATTCAACCAAAGGAAACTGCAGAACTTAAGGAGTAAAAGGGAGAACAATGTGATTTTTGAAGCCATGAGTTTCTGAGGATAAACAAAAACAATAGTCATTAAATCAGTTTTGTAAAGGGGTAATTTCACAATGATAACAAACAACCATCCTGATGCATTAGTTATGTTGAATCATTTTACAATCACATCTCCTTGTTGTGTAATTCAGTTTAGATGGACATGATGACTTGGCCAATGTGAACCCTGGCCACAATGCCCTGGGGCTTTACAAAGGCACCACATATACATGTCTGGAGCCTAGAGTGAGCACAAGGTCTAACATATGAACATGTATTGGAAAGAAACGTCTCCAAGGTCGCTTAGAGCAGCCTATACAAGCAACAGGCTGTATACACTGCCAAGGAGGCTGCTGTTTGCAGCCAATGCACACCAAGCCCCCATGAAGAAAGAAACATGATTGGCTTCATTAGCTGCAGGCCTTTTTTTGTTTTAAACAGAGTCTCACTCTGTCACCCTGACAGTGCAAAAATCTAATGAAAAGGCAACATTATTAAGGTAACTGTGCCATTCTACTCATTTGATTCAAGCCAAAGTAAACCAAAATTCGAAAATTTGGAGGTTGATATAAAAGGGTTTGCTGATCTATTAAAAACTGCTAGTTTCGGCTCAGCGCCTGTGGCTCAACCGGCTAAGGTGCCAGCCATGTATACCTGAGCTGGCGGGTTCGAGTCCAGCCTGGGCCCACCAAACAACAATGACGGCTACAACCAAAGGATGGCCGGGCGTTGTGGCGGGCGCCTATAGTCCCAGCTACTTGGGAGGCAGAGGCAGGAGACTCGCTTGAGCCCAGGAATTGGGGGTTGCTGTGAGCTGTGATGCCACTGCACTCTATCCAGGGTGATAGCTTGAGGCTCTGTCTCAAAAAAAGAAAAAAAAAACTGCTAGTTTCAGTACTGATAAAAATCTAAAATACCAAATCAAACCAGCTAAAGCAACCCAATCTGAATGCGAAAAATCAGCTGCTTCCGAACTTAAAGAAATCACTGTGCATGGTAGAGTGCCATGGCATCATCATAGCTCACAGCAACCTCAAACTCTGGGGCTCAAACCATCCTCTTGCCTCAGCCTCCCAAATAGCTGGGACTACAGATGCCTGCCAAAATGTCTGGCTATTTTCTTTCTTCCTTTTTTTTTTTTCTTTCTATTTTTTAAAAGAGACAGTCTTGCTCTAGCTCAGGCTGGTCTGAACTCCTGAGCCCAAGCAATCCACCTGCCTCAGCTTTTCACAGTGCTAGGATTACAGGCATGAACCACTGCCCCTGGCTTATAATTTCAGGTTTTTTATTGGTTAACCTTTAGCTTTAAATAATACACTTATATCTTTATTTCCTAAAGCCTTTGAATATAAAAAAAATTCAAACATATACAAAAGTAGAGAAAGGAGTATACTAGGCTTCTGTATACCCAGAACACAACTTCTATTATGAACAATAGTCAATCTTGTTCCATCTACTTCTCCATTTACTCCCCTCCATCAATTATTTTGAAACAAATCTTAGACATTCTATTATCTTATTTGTATATTTCAGTATGTTTTTCTTAAAAATAAGAACTCTTAGGAAAAACATAAGCTCAATGACATTACCACACCTAAAAAATGACAACAATTCCTTAATAGTCAGTTACTATTGACATTTGACTCTCTTTTGTTCCAGTTTATTCAAATCAGGACCTAAATAAAATCCTTATGCTATAATTGATTGACAAGCCTCCTTAGTTTCTTTTAATATACAGGTTCCTCACCTTATTTTTCCCCTTCCCCTTGCAATGTAAGTTGTTGGGAAAAAATTGAGTTGTTTGACTTATAGAGTTTTCACTGTCTGAATTTTTTTTTTTTTGAGACAGAGTCTCACTTTGTTTCCCTCAGTAGAGTGCTATGGCAGTCACAGCTCACAGCAACCTCAATCTCTTGGGCTTAAGCTATTCTCTTGCCTCTGCCTCCTAAATAGCTGGAAGTACAAGTACCCGCCACAAGGCCTGGCCAGTTTTTAGAGATGGGTTCTGGCTCTTGGTCAGGCTGGTCTTGAACTTGTGGGCTCAGGCAATCCGCCCATCTCAGCTTCCCAAGTGCTGGGATTACAGGTGTGAGCCACCGGGCCTTGCCCTCACTGTCTGAATTTTGATGACTGCAACTCAGTGGTGTCATCTAACATGTTCTTCTATCCCTTATATTTCCTCAAAATTGGTGATTAGATCTAGAGACATGCTAAGATTGTGATTTTAATTTCTGGCAAGAACACTTTATATATAGTGCTGTTGACTTCCACCAAGAGGTAAATCATGCCCAATCATCTCTCCAAATGATTCCAGCAGCACTTGGTGCCTGTTGCCTAGTTCCTTTCATTCATTGAGGGTAATAATAGTCCCTCAGTCCTTATTCTCTTAACATTTGGAATGCTTCTATGTGCTCCTTTGACTTAGGTTATCCTAAGATACAGGAAAAGCAGATATAATTGTCTGACTCTTTCAATTACTTTAAAACTTGTTTCCTGTTATTAAAATAAGAAATTGATTCCCTAGCATCCTGTCATGGTTACCACTGAGTTTTTCTTTTAGTTTCATGATGCACTTGTGTTTGATGTGTTTTAAACCATTGCATTTCAGTTCTTATTGATATTTGAATTGTCCTGTGTTTGGCCAA
This sequence comes from Perodicticus potto, assembly GCA_963574655.1. Lineage (NCBI taxonomy): Eukaryota > Metazoa > Chordata > Mammalia > Primates > Lorisidae > Perodicticus > Perodicticus potto. The sequence continues at coordinate 1,898 of CAUYRH010035062.1, read as the reverse complement.
TTATAGCTTCTTCCAATTTATTTCTGAGTGGATGGAGCTGGAACATATTCTTTTTATTATTATTATTATTAAATCACAGCTGCATACATTAGTGCAATCAAGGGGTACAATGTGCTGGTTTCATATTCAATCTGAAATGTTTTCATCAAATTGTTTAACATAGTCTTCAGGGCATTTTCTTTGTTATTGTATGAAGACATTTGTATTCTGCATTTAGTTAGTTTTGCCTGTACCCTTCTAAGATGCACCATAGGTGTAGCCCCACCAATTACCCTCCCTCCACCCCAACCTCCCCCCTCCACTCCCCTCCCTTGCCCCTTTCCCCATATTCTTGTGCTATAGTTGGGTTATAGTCTTCATATGAAACCTATAAGTTAGCTTCATAGTAGGGCTGAGTACATTGGATACTTTTTCTTCCGTTCTTGAGTGGAACGTATTCTTCTTAGCAAAGTATCTCAAGAATGGAAGAAAAAGTATCCAATGTACTCAACCTTACTATGAAACTAATTTATAGCTTTAATATGAAGGCTATAACCCAATTAAAACACAAGAATATGGGGAAAGGAGCAAGGGTTGGGAGGGGAGGAGGGAGGATAGGTAGAGGGAGGGTAATTGGTGGGACCACACCTATGGTGCATCTTAGAAGGATACAGGTGAAATTTACTGAATGCAGGATATTAATGTCTTAATACAATAACTAAGAAAATGCCATGAAGGCTATGTTAATCAGTTTGATGAAAATATTTCTTTTTTTTTTTTCCCAGTGGTAAGACAGAATTTATTTACAGAAAAGAATACAGAAAACACTAAAGCTCCTGGTAGAGAGGGAGAACTCAAGTGGGGGAGAGAAAAGCTCTCTCTGTTTCTCTCCCGGCCTTTCCCCGTCTCCCCCTTTAGGCTTTTAGTCTCGGGGTATATATAGGTATATGGGTTCCTTGGCCAGGAAACGAATGAACACAGTCCCTTTTGCTGGGGGCAAGGTGAATGAATGTATCAATGAATGGACACAGTCCATTCAGGGAATTGAGGCCTAGGAAATGCACATGAAATTGACCTAGGCATAGGAAATGGGGGTTCCACATTTAGTCCTAAGTGTAAAGTGAAGGAGACACCAAGGCACAGGTGTCTCCTCAGCAGTTTTCCGGCCTTTTTGGCTATTGGAGCCTCCGGTGGGGGTTGGAGGTCCCCCTCCTTGCCTGTCATCCAGCCCGCTGGCTCTTCACTGGTTGCCGCAGCACCAACACCACCAAGGAGAAGGTGGCAGGTCCGCCAGCTCCGCTGAGCTGGCTAGGGTGCCAGATGTCTTGCATCAACTCTCCCTCTCTGCATAGAAACCCTAACGGCTGTTAGGGAAAAGGGGCGAAGACTCAACCTAACTGCTTCCTGCTGAATCGGGAGATGATAGAAGGGGGCAGTTAGGGTTTCTCCAGAGGGAGAGTGATACAGGGGTTCATGGACTGGGACCATCTTTATTGCGTGTGGCTTGATGACCTTTCTGGAAAACATAATCTGATTAGTGTAATCAGTAATAGGCAAAGGTAGAACAGCGTCAGTCAGAAGCACTTATTTAGTGATGCTAAAAGAAAACCATATTAGGATTTTTCTAGCTGTTTCCTAAATAATAACTTCAAACTTTGTTTTGGCTCACAAGTGTAGGTGGTCTGTGGTTGGCTGTCTTCATTGCCTGCCTCCGTAGAAGATGGAGGGTTCCAGGATTTTCCTTGTGAATGATGTATTGACTCCTATAAATTTAACTATAGAAGAAGACAAGATAACAGGAAAGGGGACTTCCCAAGTTGGGGTCAGGGAAGGTGAATTAGAGGGAGGAGTTTTGATCATGACTAGATCTCCAGGAGGGAAAAGTTCCTGTTTTAGTTAGTATGTCCCTCCCCAAACGG
>CAUYRH010035061.1:0-18313 GCA_963574655.1 Perodicticus potto | reverse complement strand
CCTTGGGTGCTGAAGGCGGCGGTGCAGGAGGTTAACCGAGCGGGTTCCGCTCTGCGGTCCCCCATGGAGGAGGCGGTGTGCACGGCTGAAGCCCCGGATGCTCGCACTTCCCACTGGGCCTCGAGGAAGGCGGTGGCTAAGCGAGCGCTAGCGGGGGCGGCCTGTGCAGGGGTGTGAACCACCGTGCCCAGGGCCAGATTGCCGAGAAGACGCGCGGCCGACCTGTCGACTGGACTAAGGTCACCACTTCCTTTCAGGCAGGCGCATAGGGGCTGACTTGCAGGCTATCCTCCCGGTTGGGGCGGGCACGGGCCCTTCAGGGGGCAACTTTCCTTTCCGGGTGTTTAGAGATGGAAGCGGTTTTGCTATTCATTCGCAGTGAGGAATCCCACTGTGAATAGGAAGCTGTTCGCATCCCAAGGAAACTTGGCTCGCTGGCCCTGCCAGGGCTTCCTTTCATTAAGTTCATTAGAATGGTTTCATTTGTCTTTGTGAGTTTTAGAAGGTGGTTTCAGCTACTGCGGAGGTAGTAATTGGCAGTTGAACAAGCCTTAGACGTGTGTGTAACATTTTGAACAAGGCTGTTGTAATTTCCTAACTTTTATGAAATAATTCAATTTTATTTCCCTCTCCTACATTTGCATAAAACTCTGTATATTTAGTTTTGTGTTTGCGCCTCTCCAATTTCTTTACTAGATTGTCAGTTCATTTCGTACAGGACTACATCTTAAATTCCTTTTCTGGAAATCTTGTATATACCACGTGCCTTAAAAAAGTTAGTACTTTTTTTAAATAAGAGGAAATAGAGAGTAGAGATCTTTCATTCCAGTGCATTGTCTGTTGTGGCAGTACCTTATGCTGGATTTAGTAGGTTTTATGTTAATTGGTTAGTAAAATGAGTAAGGAGGCTAGTAATCAAATTTTTAAAAGTACTTAGTAACTTTATTCAGTACTTTTGCCTACTTGTCCATTTTCTTCTTTCCTGGCTGGAGCTACTCTGCCAGGGTTTAAAATTCTAAATGCAAATAAAGGGTAGTATTTACGAGGAAATGAGAGTGAATAAATCATCTCTAACTTATTTCAGCTTTTTTTTTTTTTTTTTTAGACAGAGCCTCAAGCTGTCACCCTGGATAGAGTGCTGTGGCATCACAGCTCACAGCAACCTCCAATTCCTGGGCTCAAGCGAGTCACTTGCCTCTGCCTCCCAGGTAGCTGGGACTACAGGCGCCCGCCACAACGCCCAGCCATTTTTTGGTTGCAGCCGTCATTGTTTGGCGGGCCTGGGCTGGATTCGAACCGGCCAGCTCAGGTGTACGTGGCTGGCGCCTTAGCCCGTTGAGCCACAGGCGCCGAGCCAGCCTTTTTTTTCATAAGAGAGACTATATTAAACTTACATATAAGTTAAAATTTTAATTTATAACTACTGTTGCTAAATTAGGGCTGAAGATTTAGTTTCTGTAGTATTTATAAGTACAGAAATGCTTTTTAGAATAATTAGCCAGCCTTGGCGCCCATGCCACAGTGGTTACCGCACCGGCCACATCCACCAAGGCTGGCGGGTTCTAACCCAGTGGGGTCCAGCTAAACAACAATGACAACTGCAACAACAACAAAAAAAGCTGGGCATTGTGGCAGGCATCTATAGTCCCAGCTACTTGGGAGGCTGAAGCTAGAGAATTGCTTAAGCCCAAGAGTTTGAGGTTGCTCTGAGCTGTGACCCAACAGCACTCTACTGAGGGCTACATAATGAGACTCTGTCTCCAAAAAAAGAAAAAAAAAATTATTAGCCAGATGAGAGTTTGGGGAAAAAAGCTAACTTTACGTAGCAGTGAAAACTAAGCAGAAGTAAATAATAAGAATGCTAAAGTTTTAATATGGGCAATCAGTTGCAGGCATAGTTCACTTTTTGTGGAAGTTCGGATTCTTGAGCTGTAAAGTAGGGATAATAATACCATCTCTTCATTATTGTGCCGGTTTATGTAAGTGCTCGATAAATAGTAGCTGTTATTGTTAGGAGGATATAATTTAAAAAGAATTTCACTTGTTTTCGGGATATTATGTAACATTTTTTCTCCATTGGTAAAATAAGCTTCATTTAAGCTCTGATTTATTTTTTCTAATTATTATAAGATGATTTTTTAAATTATTTTTAAAATTAAGCATCTTTATTGAAATTCCAGAAACATAGTCCTTGCTGATTCTTTGGACACCCACACCTCAAAAAGTTACAAGTGATTCTTCAATTTTCTTTTTTTTTTTGAGACAGAGCCTCAAGCTGTCACCCTGGGTAGAATGCCTTGGCATCACAGTTCACAGCAACGTCCAACTCCTGGGCTCAAGTGATTCTCCTGCCTCTGCTTCCCAAGTAGCTGGGATTACAGGTGCCTACCACAACGCCCGTCTGTATATTTTTTTTGGTGGGGGGAGAGGTTGCAGCTGTCATTGTTACTTGGCGGTCCCAGGCTGGATTCGAACCCACCAGCTCAGGTGTATGTGTTATTTTTTTGTGAGATACAGCAGTCTACTCTGTCTCAAAAACAAATAATAAAAATAAAAAGATGGATTTGGAAATTTGGACTTGCTATAAACAGCTGGTAGTCACTCTAAGTTTTTAAGCAAAAGAATGAGGTTGGCAGAGGTGTGCATTACAGACCAGTACACTATGCCATGCGTTTGAGCTGTACCAGGGTTGGGAGATACACTAAGGCAAAGGTCTGGATCTGGTTCCCAGAGCAGGCATGAGATGGTATTTCAAAGGTAGAAGCCCTCTGGCACTCTTGGCACTTGTGTCCACCCAGGGCGACAAAGATGGTGTAGCCATTCAGAGTATAAGGAGGAACAGACAGGGCAGGGAAAACACTTGCATTGGGAGCCTGGTCTGAACTGCCACTTACTTGTGTTCCACCTCTGGGACCAAAAGGAGACTCCTGTGGGAAAGCAAGAAGGCTGAGGGTGAGGAATGTGTCCTAGTCCCCGCTGTGTGACAAATTACTTAACATCTGTGTCTCATCATCAGAGGCCCTTACCACATGTCTTTTCAAGTCTTTGTGAAAATGAAACATCAGAAGTGCTGTGACAGTGAAAAGCTGTATGTGTATTTCAGTTGGCATAATTTTGTTTGTTGACTTTGGCAGTTATGTTGCTTACAAATCTTAAGAATAATAGTACATTCTTTTTTTTTTTTTTTTTTTTTTTTTGAGACAGAGCCTTAAGCTGTTACCCTAGATAGAGTGCTGTGGCTTCACAGCTCATAGCAACCTCCAACTCCTGGGCTCAAGCGAGTCTCCTGCCTCTGCCTCCCAAGTAGCTGGGACTACAGGCACCTGCCCAATGCCCGGCCATTTTTTGGTTGTAGCTGTTATTGTTCGGTGGGCCCGGACTGGATTCGAACCTGCCAGCTCAGGTGTACGGGGCTGGTGCCGAGCCTGCCCTTTTTTTTTTTTTTTTTTTAAGTATTCTCATTCTGTTACCAAGGCTCGATAAAGTGCACTGGCACTATCACAGCTCACTGCAGCCTCCATCTAACTCCTGAGCTCAAAAGGTTCTCTTGCCTTGTCCTCCCAAGCAGCTGGTGCCTGCCACCATGACCTGCTAATTTTTTTTTTTTTTTTTAATTTTTTAGAGACAGGATCTTTCTATGTTGCCCAGGCTGTTCTTGAACTCCTGGGCTCCAGTGACCTTCCTTCCCTGGGCTCTGAAAGTGCTGGGATTATAGGCATGAGTGGCTGCACCTGACACTAACTAGATCATTGTTTCCTGCTCCTTAAATTACCTGTTGTGCACATTATTTAGGAAGGTTGACTAATTTCATTTTATTTTCTTTGAGATGTGTTTATTCCTTTTTTGATATGCTTTCATTTAATGAAGTTTACATTATAAGTATTCATAAATACTAGTAAAACCAGTTGTGAAAATCACATTTGCTAAAATTTAGAATAAGCTGAAAATTCTAAGAGTCTTTAAAAGTGTGTTTAAAGTTTCATTATGTTAAAAATGTTTCGTTCTCTCAGCTGTGGAGTCCTTGAGGATATGACTTTTGATCATCTTTATCACTTCTGTGTCTGGTACATAAATAGCTACTTAGTCTGTGTGTTAAACAAATGGCCATGTGCAAATAACCCTAATGGGTGGGAGTTATTCCATTTGAGCCCCTCTGATAAGTGATGTAGGCAGGTTCCCAACCGTTGCTCGGCATATTTTGTTAGGGAATCTAGTTAAAGTGAAATTTAGCAAAGTTTTCTTGTTTAGCTATGTTTTGTTTTGTTATGTTTTGCTTTTTGAGACAGTCTCAAGCTGTCACCCTGGGTAGAGTGCTATGGCGTCTCAGCTCACAGCAACCTCAAACTCTTAGTTTTAAGCCATTCTCTTGCCTCAGCCTCCCAAGTAGCTGGGACTATAGGCACCCGCCACAAGACCCGGCTATGTTTTTTTGTTGTTGCAGTTGTCATTGTTGTTTAGCTGGCCTGGGCTGGGTTCTAACCCCCCAGCCTCCATGTATATGGCCAGCGCCCTACCCTCTGAGCTACGGGCGCCCCCTTGTTTAGCTGTTTTTAAGCCTGCCTCTGCCTTGTCTATAATCCTTAAGAATAAAAAAAAAGCCCTGTTGTGGTCTCTAAGCTGTGATTGCCCTTCAGTTCCGGAGGGCGGGAGCAGAGTGTCACCAGGTCTGAGAGGAGCGAAGCAACACATTCCTTTTGGGACATTCACACTGCTGCCCTGTTTTCAAACTGTAAGTCAGAATGAGATAATTCATTTTCTTAGTTGGTGGCCAAAGAGTACCTGCCACCCAGCTTTAACAGGGAGCTCTGTTTTCTGCAGACAGTTTTTGGTTTTTCATAAATTGTGGTGGAAATTTTAGACTTAGTGTAATAAGCCCGTTCAGATATATATGTTAGCTGTCTCAGTGGCATATGGGAATAAGCATTTATGATCATGCTCACAGTTCTGTGAGCCACCTGGGATAGTTCTTTTCTATGCATTTCCCTCTGTTGTTATCAGTGGGCTGCCCAGGTTATGCTTTTTATGTGAGGATGGCAGGGTTCAAAGGGGCAAGCAGAAGTGTGAGGGACCTCTTTACGTCTGGACTGGGAACTGGCCGTTGTGTTGCTTACAACTGCCTGGCATTAGGCAAAGCAAGCTTGACGGCCAAGTTCCAGATCAGTGGGATGAGGAAGAATAGGTTTTTTCTTGCATTGTATAGGAATCACAGTGTTCCTTAGCAGGAAAATTAAAAACACTTGTTTGGATTGATTATTAACTCAGTGTAATAATACTGCATTTATTATTATTGTTGTTGTTGTTGAGACAGTCTCAAGCTGTCACTCTGGGTAGAGTGCTGTGACCTCACAGCTCACTGCAACCTCCAACTCTTGGGTTAAAGCAATTCTCTTGCCTCAGCCTCCCAAGTAGGTGGGACTACGGGCACCTGTCACAATGCCCAGCTATTTTTTTTGCAGTTGTCATTGTTGTTTAGCTGGCCCAGGCCGGGTTCGAACCTGCCACCCTTGGTGTTTGTGGCTGACGCTATAACCGCTGTGCTACAGGCGCTGAGCCAATACTGCATTTATTATTATTATTATCATTATTATTATTATTATTATTATTATTTTGTAGAGACAGAGTCTCACTTTATCACCCTCGGTAGAGTGCCGTGGCGTCACACAGCTCACAGCAATCTCCAGCTCCTGGGCTTAGGCGATTCTCTTACCTCAGCCTCTCGAGTAGCTGGGACTACAGGCGCCTGCCACAATGCCCTGCTAGTATTATTATTATTCTTTTTCTAGAGACAGAGTCTCACTTTATCACCCTCGATAGAGTGCCGTGGCATCACACAGCTCACAGCAACCTCCAACTCCTGGGCTTAGGCGATTCTCTTGTCTCAGCCTCCCGAGTAGCTGGGACCACAAGCGCCCGCCACAACGCCTGGCTATTTTTTTGTTGCAGTTCAGCTGGGGCTGGGTTTGAACCCGCCACCCTTGGTATATGGGACCGGCGTCTTACTGACTGAGCCACAGGTACCAACCCCCACAGGTTTTTTTTTTTTTTTTACAGCATTTTTTGGCTAGGGCTGGGTTTGAACCCGCCACCTCTGGCATATGGGGCCAGCGCCCTACTCCTTTGAGCCACAGCCACCACGCCCGGCTATTTTTTTGTTGCAGTTCAGCTGAGGCTGGGTTTGAACCCACCACCTTTGGTATATGGGGCCGGCGCCCTACTCACTGAGCCACAGGCGCCGCCCTGCATTTATTATTAATATAGTGTGTTGTAACTCCTTGTTTAACTATGTCTTGTTTATCCCTAATGACTCTTAAGACTAAAACTATTAATCATTAAGTCTAAAAGCTATCACTATTTTATTCAGAGAGTTTGGCATAATGCCTAGTACTTAGGGCATCACACATCCAGGAAATGCTGTTTGAGTGGATGAATAAGGTAAGTGAGGGTCTAGGAGTTTAATTTCCTTTAGTTAAAGGCCAGAGTCTATGACTTGAAGAATGGAATAGTTGGTTAGTTAGTAAGGATCCTGACTGACTTGCAGATTAGTTCTGGAACTCAGTAGTAATTAACCTGTGGGACTAAAAATCCAAGATATACTAGAAAGTTGTATGTCTAATTATTATGTAGCCAACTGATCATAAGTCTTATTGCTAAGTGATATTTTTTTCTCTGCTATCCAGTTTGTTTTAATTCATTTGTCAGCCAAGTTTATGCATTGGCTATTTGGAAAAAAAATTTTCAGATGCTTTTGTGGATTAAGCCCTCTGGGTGCCATGGTTCTCATGTTCTCTTAAGGCCACCAGTACCACATCCCATGACCTGGGAGACATCTCTCTGTGAACCACGTCATCCTCTGGTAATAAGATAATGTGCAATCTGCCTTCTCTCAGCAAATCCCCAAATAGGCTAAACTAAGTAAAGTATTATATACTTTTGCCAAATATAGTTTAAAAAGAACACGTATTGGTAGAAAAATTTGAATTTCTTTGTGGAGATTATTCAAAAGGACTCAACTTTGTGAAGTTGATAAATGTATTTTATTTATAAGGTAGATTTGTACATTGTTAGGCCTGACTTTTTATTCTGTAGAGTATTTTTTTCCTTATCAGCAAAATTTTAATACAGTGGACTGTGGGATAAAACTGGAAACTTTTGTTTGTTTGTTTGTTTTTGGCAGTTTTTGGCTGGGGCCAGGTTTGAATCCACCACCTCCAGTATATGGGGCCGGAGCCCTACTCCTTGAGCCTCAGGTACCACCCAAAACTGGAAACTTTTTTATTTTTATTTTTTGGCAGTTTTTGGCTGGGGCTAGGTTTGAACCCACCACCTCTGGCATATGGGGCCAGTGTCCTACTCCTTTGAGCCACAGGCGCCGCCCAAAACTAGAAACTTTAAAAAATATATATATATTGAATCAGAGTTTATGAAATCAATTTAAACTTGGTTTTGTATCAAGATCCCATCTTTTGCTATAATTGGAAGAATTGGTGCTAAATTTAAGTAATAAATACATTTATTAATATTTGTAAAGAAGAAAATTTTTTCTTTTTGAGAGGAGAAATGGTGTAAAATTTTGAATTGCATGTAAGCTATTGTGATCATTCTGTGAAAGTCTCATTCCATTTTATATTGTTCAGATTTGAAGACCGCATCATCCTGCCACCAGTACCAGCAGTTTCTCTGTTCTGTGATCAATGTGATTCACAGGCACTTCTTAAGTCACAAACGAAATGAGCCCAGGGCGTGGAAAATATGACTTTTATATTGGCCTGGGGTTGGCTATGAGCTCCAGCATTTTCATTGGAGGAAGTTTCATTCTGAAAAAAAAAGGCCTTCTGCGACTTGCTAGAAAAGGCTCAATGAGAGCAGGTAGGTTGTACTCTATGTGACTTTGAAATGACTTCAGCATGTACTTTGTAGAAGACCACCTCTTTATTCTTCGTAAGTATATTTGAAACTTTATGACTGTTCCAGAGTTGGACATGTTTATAGAGAGTCAAACATCAGTTTTGTAATGAGAAAAATAAAAAATGAGAAGCTACCATAATTTGTTAACTCATACAGTTACTGTCAAAGTGGAAACAGGGACCAATGCCAAATTAGCGGCCAGCCTTTTCTTTGAATTTCAGTATGTCTTCAGAGAAGGAAATAAGGGTTCATGATTAGAATCAACTTATTGAAGGGTGGGATCTTTTGTCTATGTCAGTGAAAGTTCTGACTTTTACCTTAGACATTTTTCCTGATAATCACAAATAGCAGGCAGGAAGGAAAGTTTCCCTGGCTTGAAGAGTACTCAGTTCAGTGAACTCTCCTGGATATTGTAGGTTGTTTCTCCAGAGACTGCTGACAAGTCGCAAGACCCTGGGAGGGATATCAATGTGGTTGACCCCACTGACACCTTGGGCACATCCCTGGAGCATTCATGACACCTTCCAGTGCTACGGGGCATTGTGGTCCCTTTCCATCGTTCTGCCTCTGCTTCAGTTCTAGACCTGATTGGACTGATAGGTCCACTCAGGAATATACCTGCTTTGGCAGTAAAAAATAGCACCCTCTCTCATCCCTGTGCCATCTTTAGGGCTAGCCCTAGCAGTCTTCAAACGTAGAGCACATTGGTGAAGAGGAGAATGCATTGGCATCTACTGCTTCTTCACACAGCCCCTCATTTGTTGTCCAAGGAGAGGTACTTTCATTATCTATGATGAATATGCTTGTAAAGGAATCATTTTCCTTTGCTTTTTCTTTCGGAGAGTAGCTTAAGTACTGATTACTTCCTAACTATTAGTTTGATCAAGAGGAAAGCCAAGGAAAAAGCAGAGTGTGTTTTTTGGCAGTCCCAGAGTATGACATCTGTCCTGGTCAGCACAGGACCACCATCTCCAACGCTGTCACCTTGTAAGTGGGACGTCCCTCCCCCAAATGGCTTGTCTACTTCAGACTAATTTATTTTGAAGTTGGGCTATTTCTTACTGGTTCATTTTCTTTTTTTTTCTTTTTTGAGACAGAGTCTCAAGCTGTTGCCCTGAGTAGAGTGCCGTAGTATCACAACTCACAGCTACCTCCAACTCCTGGGCTTAAGCGATTCTCTTGCCTCAGTCTCACAAGAAGCTGAGATTACAGGTGCCCACCACAACACTTGGCTATTTTTTGGTTGTAGTTGTCGTTGTTTGGCGGGCTGGGCTGGATTAGAACCCGCCAGCTCTGGTGTATATGGTTGGCACCCTAGCCGCTTGAGATACAGACGCTGAGCCAGTTCATTTTCTTTACTTTGTTGAAGCTGAGTTCACAAAACAAAAGAAAGAAATGTGAGCTGAATGTAAGGATTGATTTTGTTCCTTCCTTAGAGTATAGTACAAACTTAAACATTTTTAAACATTCTCATGATCCTCACATTCCCTTATTATTACCTAAGAAATCCCCTTATACAGTGATGCAGAAACCTTTATTTACAGTAGTAATAGGCTGGGTGCGATGGCTCAGACCTGTAATCCCAGCACTGTAGGAGGCCAAGGCGGGAAGATTGCTTGAAGCTAGAAGTTTGAAACCAGCCTGAGCAAGAGTAAGACCTTGTCTCTACACAAAATAGAAAAATCAGCCAGGTGTGGTGGCATGTGTCCTTAGCAAACCCAGTTACTCAGAGACTGAGGCAGGAAGATCATTTGAGCCCAGGAATTTGAGGTTGCAGTGAGAAGTGGTGATGCCACTGTACTCTAGCCAAGGCAACAGAATGAGACCCCATCTCAACAACAAAAAAAAAATACAAAAAATAAAGCGATAATAATCAGCAACTGAGATTCTTTTAAATCTTCATTACTAATAGTGTAATGTGCTTGTAACTTATACAAGTGTCTGATAATCTTTCAAAGATGTGAAATATTTCTTTATTCACAGGTCAAGGTGGCCATGCATATCTTAAAGAATGGTTGTGGTGGGCTGGACTGCTGTCAAGTATGTATAGAGAACATTTTAAGAAAACAGCAATATGTTAAAATATTTCCATCTACTACTCATGTTATTAGCAAATTTTAAAACTTTAAATAAATCTTGTTTTTCTACTTAACAAAACTGACATATATAATATTTAAGCATGTGGAAGTTATTGAGGAGTTTAATAGCTTATTTAATTTGAATGACAAGATGTTTTACTCATCTGATTAAAACATTTGACACACCTGTGTATTTTAACAAATTGTATGCAATTTAAGAAGGTAATTGTGAAAGTGAAAGGTTATAGAGAAATCTTGTTTTTAGTTTTTCTCCCTCTATTCTCATTTCAGTAGAAAAAGAAGTAGGTATGTATTTGGTAAGATTGTCCATCCTTATTTTGGTGATTGCCTTTAAAAGGGTACATGGGAAAAATTATCCTTAAGACATTGAGCCTTGTACTGCACGATTGCATTAACGTACACAGCTATGATTTAATAAAAAAAAAAAAAAAGACATTGCCAGGCGGTGCCTGTGGCTCAGTGAGTAGGGCACCGGCCCCATTTACCGAGGGTGGCGGGTTCAAATCCAGCCCCGGCCAAACTACAACAAAAAATAGCTGGGCGTTGTGGTGGGCGCCTATAGTCCCAGCTACTCGGGAGGCTGAGGCAAGAGAATCGCCTAAGCCCAGGAGTTGGAGGTTGCTGTGAGCCGTGTGATGCCGCGGCACTCTACAGAGGGCAATAAAGTGAGACTCTGTCCCTACCAAAAAAAAAAAAAGACATTGAGCCTTGACTATTTACAGTATTTATTGATCATCTCTCTATGCTAGGTATTGTTCTAGGTGCTGGAGTACATTAGTGAGAGAAAAACACTTAAAAATTCCTGCCCACGGCTCGGTGCCCATAGCTCACTGGTTAGGGTGCTGGCCGCATACACCAGGAGTGGTGGGTTCAAACCCGACCCAGTCCTGTTAAACAATGACAACTACAGCAAAAGAGTTAGCCGAGTGTTGTTGTGGGCGCCGGTAGTCCCAGCTACTTTGGAGGCTGAGGCAAGAAAATCACTCAAGCCCAAGAGTTGGAGGTTGCTGTGAGCTGTGACATTACGGCACTCTACAGAGGGTGACATAGTGAAACTCTTGTCTCAAAAAAAAAGAAAAGAAGAAAATCCCTGCCCACGTGAAGCTTACGTTCTAGATTGGAAACAAACAGTAAACTAGATAAATAAGTTAAAATGTCTGTGTGTGGTCATAAATGCTAGGAAGAAAGAGTATAGTCAGAAGGGGACATGTAAAATGGAAGATAGAGAGGTTTAAAATGTCTGACAGGGAGGCGGCCAGGGCAAGCCTCATCAAAGAGATATTTGTGTAAAAGATATAAAGGAGGGTGGTGCCTGTGGCTCAAAGGAGTAGGGTGCTGGCCCCATATGACAGAGGTGGTGGGTTCAAACCCAGCCCCGGCCAAAAACCGCAAAAAAAATAAATAAGGAATCTTCCCATATGGATATTTCAGGGTAAATCATTTGAAGTAACTGAAGCCATGAAGTAGGACCACGGCTGGCCAATTTGTGTGTGGTGGGTAACCTCCAGGATGCCCCTCAGTGTGTCCACCTGGTGTGTGCACCTTTGTGTTATCTCCTTTCCATCAAATTATTGCTGGTTCAGTGTGATCAAAGAACACTTGTGGAAGTGATGATGTGTGACTTGTGAGGCTATCATAAAAGGCAATGCAGCTTTTCCCTTGATTACTTGGATTGCCCACTCTGGAGAAGCCCATTGGCCCTCTCTGAGAGAGCCACCCAGACGTGGGTCCTCCAGCTCCAGTCCAGTCTTCACAGACTGCAGCCCCAGTGTAAATCTTTTTTTTTGGAGACAGAGCCTCAACTTGTCATCCTGGGTAGAGTGCCATGACATCACTGTTCACAGCAACCTCCAACTCGTGGGCTTAAGTGATTCTCTTGCCTTAGCCTTCCAAGTAGCTGGGACTTCAGGCACCCACCACAACGCCCGGCTATTTTTTGCTGTAGTTATCGTTGTTTGGCAGGCCCGGGCTGGATTTGAACCCGCCAGCTCTGGTGTATATGGCTGGTGCCTTAGCCACTTCAGCTACAGGCGCCGAGCCGCCCAGTGTAAATCTTGACTGCATCTCTTGAGAGATCCTGAGTGAGAACTCCTACTGACCCATTTAAGTCTCAATAACAGACATCATAAGGGTAAATGGTGGTTGCTTTAAACTGCCAAATGTTAGGGTCCTTGTTAGGTAGCACTAAATGACTAAAACCTCAGGAAAAATTCAAGTGGCAGGAGTAGCAGGAAGGGAGTGAATAGGGAGGAAGTAACAGGAGGTTATTTCAGAGATGCTATAAGGGCCTAGATGGAGTGAGAGCCCAGATCATGTAGACTTTGTAGGTTATGGAAACGAATGTCTTTTGTGTTAGATGGGAGGTCATTGGATACTTGTGAGCAGAGGATTGGCTGGATCTGACTTGGGTTTAATAGAATCTCTCTGGCTGCTGTGTTGAGGCACAGAATGCATAGGGGCAAAAGCAGAGAAACCAGATGGGAGGCTCTTGCAATAATCAGATAAGAGGCAATGACATACCAGTGCAGTAGCAGTGAGTGCAGTGAGATGCATAGAATTCTGGATATGTGTTTTTATTTTATTTTATTTTTTTGGTAACACAGAGTCTCGGTATGTCACCCTCTGTAGAGTGTCATGGCATCACAGCTCACAGCAACCTCCAACTCTTGGGCTTAAGCGATTTTCTTGCTTCAGCCTCCCCAAGTAGCTGGGACTACAAGTGCCCACCACAATGCCCGGCTATTTTTTTGTTGCAGTTGTCATTGTTATTTAGCAGGCCTGGGCCGGTTCAAACCTGCCAGCCTCAGATTGATGTGGCTGGAGTGGTAACCAGGCGCTGAGCCAAATTCTGGATATGTTTTAAGGATAGAACTGATATTTGCTCACTCACCAAAATGTAGGGTGTGACAGAGAAGAGCTGAGGATGACATAATGGTTTTTGGCCATAGTAACTGGGAGAATTGAGTTGGTGTTAAACTGATGGTTAAGAGTATAGGGAGGACCTAGGTTGATGGGTGGGCTGGGTAATATTAGGAATTTGGTCTGGATCTGTTCAAGTTAGAAATGCCTGTACCATATTCAAGTAGATAGGTGAAGTTAGATGTTAGATAGTCAGGTCCTATCTAAAGGTCCTCCAGGGATCCACGCTGGAGATAAAAAGTTTGGGAGTTGGGCTATTATTGCTATTTAAAGTCACAAGACTGGGTGAGATAGTGTAGGAACTGGAGAATAGATAGAAACAGAGGCCCAGGATCAGAGGCCTGAGAGCTGTCTGAGTTCATTCAGCTCTCAGGAAGGGAAAGAGGCTCAAAAGGAGCAAAGAGAGTGGCAGGAGACTCAAGTGAGCCTAGTGTCACATGAGCGTTTGGGGAGCAGCACACTTCCTGGGGACAGATGATGTTGATTGACATAGAGCAGGTGCCGTGAGAAAGTGACAAGGATAGTATTTTATGGAAAACATTTGAACAGCAATAATTGATATAGTGCTTATGGTAATGGTAAACTAGATAATTGAATCAGTATTCCTGCTGAAAATAAGTTAAAAAGCTGGACAGAACATAAAAATTATCCTTTTAAAAGCATCAAAGTGCTACATGACAGTGAAGAATTAATCTGGTCAAGATCAGGAAAAGGAGTAGAACTCAGAAGGAGAAGCTAGAGATACCAGGCTGGTACAAAAGTCTATGTGGTTTTGGGCCATGAATTTTATTTTATTCTATTTTTATTTTTTTTTGAGACAGAGTCTCACTTTGTCTCCCTCAGTAGAGTGCTGTGGCATCACAACTCACAGCAACCTCCAACTCTTGGGCTTAGGTGATTCTCTTGATTCTCTTGCCTCAGCCTCCCATGTAGTTGGGACTACAGGTACCCGCCACAATGCCCAGCTATTTTTTGTTGCACTTGTCACTGATGTTTTAGCTGGCCGGGGCTGGGTTCCAACTTGCCACCCTCAGTATATGGGACCAGTGCCTTATCCACTGAGCCACAGGCATTGCCCTGGGCCATGAATTTTAAATCATGATAACCAGGCTCAAACCCATTGTTAGTGATCAAAATAGGAACTGTTGGCTCGGTGCCCGTGGCTCAAGCTGCCAAGTCGCCAGCCATATACAACTGAGCTAGCAGGTTCGAATCCAGCCCTGGCCCGCAAACAACAATGACGGCTGCAACCAAAAAATGGCCGGGCATTGTGGCTGGCGCCTGTAGTCTCAGCTACTTGGGAAGCGGAGGCAGGAGACTCGCTTGAACCCAGGAGTTAGTTGGAGGTTGCTGTGAGCTGTGATGCCATGGCACTCTACCCAGGGCGACAGCTTCAGGCTCTGTCTCAAAAAAAAAAAAAAAAAAAGGAACTGTTACAGTCAACACATGGTTGCCTACGAGAAATAAGTTTATGTATTCCTGTAGCCTAGCAATCTGTGCTTCTGGATTCAGTGAACTCTTGGAAAGCATTTTCTGCATCCTGCTGGTTGTGGGCACGTTTTCCTTACAGAAAATTGTCAAGATGCTTAAAGGAGTGGCAGTCGGTTGGTGAGAGGTCAGGTGAATGTGGCAGATGAGGCAAAGCTTCATAGGTCAGTTTTTTCAACTTTTTTTTTTTTGAGACAGAGTCTCAAGCTGTCACCCTGGATAGAGTGCTGTGGCATCACAGCTCATGGCAACCTCCAATTTCTGGGCTCAAGCGAGTCTCTTGCCTCCGCCTTCCAAGTAGCTGGGACTATAGGCGCCCGCCACAACGCCCGGCTATTTTTTTGGTTGCAGCCGTCATTGTTGTTTGGCGGGCCCGGGCTGGATTCGAATCCGCCAGCTCAGGTGTACGTGGCTGGCGCCTTAGTCCATTGAGCCACAGGTGCCGAGCCAGTTTTTTCAACTTTTGAAGCATTGGTTGTACAACGTGTGGTCCAGAGAAGAATCGGGCCCTATCTGGTGCTGGCTGCAGTGTTGTTTTGGTGCATCTCATCAATTTGCCGAGCAGACTTCTCTGAAGCAATGATTTTGCCAGGATTCAGAAAGCTGCAGTGGATCAGACTGGCGGCAGGCCACCAAATAGTGACCAGGACCTTTTGATGTCAGTTTGGCTTCGGGAAGTGCTTGGGAGGTTCCCATCAGTGCAGCCACTGAGCTGGTCATCACCAGTTGTTATATAGAATCCACTTTTCATTGCACTGCATGGTCCAGTCGAGAAATGGTTTATTGTTGTGTAGAATAAGAAAGATAGCATTTGAAAATGGTGATTGCGGCTCGGCGCCTGTGGCTCAACGGGCTAAGGCGCCAGCCATGTACACCTGAGCTGGCGGGCGCCTGTAGTCCCAGCTACTTGGGAGGCAGAGGCAGGAGACTCACTTGAGCCCAGGAACTGGAGGTTGCAGTGAGCTGTGATGCCACAGCACTCTATCCAGGGTGACAGCTTGAGGCTCTGTCTCAAAAAAAACAAAAAAAAAAAAAGAAAATGATGATTGCTCTGATTTTCAGTCAGCTCATGAGGCACCCGCTTACTGAGTTTTTCCAGTTTCTAATTTGCTTCAAATGCCCAAACAACTATAGAATGGTTGATGTTGAGTTCTTCAGCAACTTTTTTTTTTTTTTTTTTTTGCAGTTTTTTTCTTGGCTGGGGCTGGGTTTGAACCCCCTACCTCTGGTATATGGCCCTGGTGCCCTACTCCTTGAGCCACAGGCAACACTCCTTCAGCAACTTCTTGTGTAGCTGTCAGAGGATCAGCGCTTGCTCTCAGCTGGGCATTCTCAGCTTCTGATGGCTTGGCACTATACTCTTCATCTTCAAGATACTTCTCCTTTGCAAAACTTCTTGAACCCCCCCCACTCCACTTCCTGGAACAAATGTGTTGTTGTTGTGAGTTGTCTCCACTCTCCAAAATGATTTACCCATTTTGAACTCGAAAAAGAAAATTGCTTGAATTTACTTTTTGTCTAACCTCATTTCCATAGTCCAAAATAAATACTAAATAAATGGCAAGTAATTAGTCATTAGCAGAAAAAACATAAAGCAAGAGATGTGCATAAAAATGGTGTATAAAATAACCATTTATTTATTTATTTATTTTTTTAGGCAGAGTCTCAAGCTGTCGCCCTGGGGAGAGTGCCGTGGTGTCTTAGCTCATAGCAGCCTCCAACCTCTTAGGCCCAAGCGATTCTCTTGCCTTAGTTTTTCTATTTTTACTGGAGTTGGGGTCTCAATTTTTGCTTAGGCTAGTCTCAAACCTGTGAGCTTAGGCCATCCACCCATCTCAGCCTGCCAGAGTGCTAGGATTACAGGCGTGAGCCACTGCATCCAGCCAGTAACCATTTATTTGAGAAATACTCCAATATCAAATGGCAGATTTCAACAACGCAGAAATGCAACTACTTTTGCAACAGTACTTATGCACTACAGATAAGTGCAGACTCCAGCGGCAAGGGTGTCCAGGCTATGGCCTGTGGTCTGCATGCTGATTTTGTCAGGACTTTTTTTCCTGTAGTGTTGGATATCATGAAAAGTATGCATAAACATTTTTTTTTTTTTTTTTGCTCATCAGTTTTCATCAGTGTTTGTGTATTTAATGTGTGGCATTAGAAAAAAAGGTTGGATACCCCTATTCTAGAGGACTCACCTGAGAGTGAACCTTTGAAATGGAATAAGAAGGGTCAGAGTTTTGTGCCAAGAATGGACTGGTACTCTGGGAAGGGTTTACCTAGAGAGTGAATTAGGGAGCATGCACTCTCATTTGTGTATGCTGGATACCTCTGGCCTTAGTCCCAAAATGCTAGTGTTTTTGGTTACCTGGCAGAAGATAGTAAAAATTCTCCCTTGAAGAAATACCATCTTTCCCTTATTTATTTATTTATTGTTTTAGAGTCAGTGTCTCTGTTGCCGAGGCTTAGAGTGCAGTTGTTTGATTGTAGTTAACTATGACCTTGCACTCCTGGACTCACATAGTCCTGCCTCAGCCTCCTGAGTAGCCAGGACCATCAGCATATGGCACCAAACCCGACTAATTGTTTTTTTTTTTTGAGACAGAGCCTCAAGCCATCACCCCGGATAGAGTGCTGTGGCATCACAGCTCACAACAACCTCCAATTCCTGGGCTCAAGCCAGTCTTTTGCCTCCGCCTCACAAGAAGCTGGGACTACAGGCGCCCGCCACAACGCCCCGGCCATTTTTTGGTTGCAGTCGTCGTTGTTTGGTGGGCCCGGGCTGGATTCGAACCCTCCAGCTCAGGTGTATGTGGCTGGCACCTTAGCCCGTTGAGCCACAGGCGCCAAGCCTAATTTTTTACTTTTTGTAGAGATAGGGTCTTGCTATGTTACCCAGGCTGGTGTGAAACTCTTAGCCTCAAGTGATCCTCTTGCCTGGGCCTCCCAAAGTGCTCGGAATACAGTCATGAGCTGTCATAGCCACTTTCAATAAGTAGTTAAGGAAAAGATATCTTAAAAGGAGAGAGGGATCACCTGAGGCTAGGAGTTTGAAACCAGCCCCAACAACATGGTAAGACCCTGTCTCTGCAGAAAATAGAAAAATTAGCTGAGTATGGTGGTATTCACCTGTAGTTCCAGCTACTCAGAAGGCTGAGATAGGAGGATCACTTGAACCCAGGATTTTGAGGTCCCAATTAGCTATGATCCCACCACCATACTCTATCCCAGGCAGTACAGTAAGACCCTGTTTCAAAAAATAAAATGCATGTGAGATTAAGAAAATTTAGCAAAAACTGGAAGAAAATTGGCTCATGGAATTTCCAGATATTAGAAGTGCTATGTGCTTAATGTTAGAAAGTTCTACTAGTAAACTGGACTATAGTAATATTACAGATTTGTGGAAGAACTAAATAGACATTAGGGAATTAAAAAATGCAATAATGGGGCAGGCCCCATAGCTCTGTCAGTAGGGTGCCAGACACATATACTGAGGGTGGCAGGTTCAATCCTGGCCCAGGCCAGCTAAAACAACAACAACTGCAACAACAACTAAAATAGCTGGGCATTGTGGTAGGTGCCTGTAGTCCCAGCTACTTGGGAGGCTGAGGCAAGAGAATCACTTGAGCCCAAGAGTTTGAGGTTGCTATGAGCTATGATGCCACGACACTGTACTCAGGGGGACAGCTTGAGACTCTGTCTCAAAAAAAAAAAAAATGCAATAATGAAAACGGAATTGCCATGATTGTAGGTTTGGTACGGCCTCAGATGTAGTGAACTAGAGGTAGTTTAGCAGAAATTATCTAGAATGAAGCAAGCAGAGACAAAAGGATGGAAAATATAGGTAGGAGGGTTATGTAACAGAGGATCCAGTGAATCTTTGGAGTTTAAGAGTAAAAAGG
>CAUYRH010035060.1:0-11017 GCA_963574655.1 Perodicticus potto | reverse complement strand
AAATGTCCCTTCTATTCCAATTTTCTGAAGTGTTCTGATCATGAAGGGATGCTGGATGTTATCAAAAGCTTTTTCTGCATCAATTGAGAGAATCATATGGTCTTTATTTTTTAATTTGTTTATGTGCTGAATTACATTTATGTATTTACATATATTGAACCAGCCTTGAGATCCTGGGATAAAGCCCACTTGGTCGTAGTATATAATTTTTTTGATGTGTTACTTGATTCAGGATGCTCATTTTTATTGAATGCGTTTTTGTGGGTGTCTATTCATGTGATCACAAGCCTTTTTGTCCTTAATTTTGTTGATGTATCACATTTATTGAATTGAATATGTTGAGTCATCTTCCATCTCTGGTTGAAACCCACTTACTTGATCATAGTATTTTGTTTTATTAGTATTATTATTATTATTTGATGTGCTGTGGGATTCAGTTTGCTAGTATTTTTGTATCTGTGTTCTCAGGATATTGATCTGCAGTTTTCTTTTTTTTGTTGTGTCCCTCGTCTGGTTTTGGTATCAGAACCAAACCCAATTTGTGATTACCCAGCCCATAGATGAAGTTGGAATATAAATGATAGCAACTCTAAAGATGAGTTTCTTTTTTGTAAACTTCTTGAAATGACAACTACTGCAAGTGATGTATTTGACACAGTTGGTTCATTTCTGACAGAGCATAAGATCTCTTGGGAAAAGGTTTGTAGTGTTTGCACAGATGCTGCTCCAGCTATGCTAGGATGTGGATCTGGATTTCAATGTTTGGTACTGAGTGAGTCGCCAAAAGTCATCAGAACTCACTGTATGATTCATTGGCTAATATTAGCAATGAAGACTCTGCCACGAGAGTTACAAGAAGTAATGAAAGCATCTTAAGTTCTGTCAGTGTTGTAAAGGCAAGCACTTTAAATAGTCAACTGGTTCAGTGCAATGAACAATGCTCTGCTATTTCTTTTTTTTTTCCTTTCAGTTTTTGGCTGGGGCTGGGTTTGAACCCACCAGCTCCGTCTGGCAGATGGGGCTGGCGCCCTACTCCTTTGAGCCACAATCGCTGCCTAATGCTCTGCTATTTCACACTGAAGTGAGGAGGTTGTCAAGAGGAAAAGTTTTTTTTGTAGAGACAGAGTCGCCCTCGGTAGAGTGCCGTGGCGTCACACAGCTCACAGCAACCTCCAACTCCTGGGCTTAGGCGATTCTCTTGCCTCAGCCTTCCAAGTAGCTAGGACTACAGGCGCCCGCCACAACGCCCAGATATTTTTCTGTTTTGCAGTTCGGCCGAGGTCAGGTTTGAACCTGCCACCTTCAGTATATGGGGCCAGCGCCCTACTCAATGAGCCACAGGCACTGCCCAAGAGGACAAGTTTTAAAATATGTTTTTGAGCTTTGTGATGAATTGAAAACGTTTTTAAAGCAGAAAGCAAGACTACAGTTCAAAGCACTTTTCAGCGATAAAAGTAAATTGCAAAAAGTAGTTTTCTTGGTTGACATCTTTGCCATCTTGAATGAGGTTAAATTTATCGCTGCAAGGACCAAATGGAACATGCCTTGATTTGTCTGAAAACATCCCATCATCCCAAATGAAACTGCAGTTTGGCAAAAATATTGGATGAAAATAAAATTTACGTGTTGCCTACCATATTTGCTTTCTTTGAGGAACATGACATTGAACAAGACAAAAGGAATACAATGATAATTTTTGTGAAAGAACACTTGCACATGCTTGCAGACGAAATTTCATCCTACTTTTCAAGTCTACTGACACCCCATTTGCACTTCCCAGAAGGCCAATCACAATTTAAGTTGAAGATGTTCCTGTCTAGACAAGAGGAATTCATTGAACTTATTTTTATTTAATTTTTTTTCTGTAGAGACAGAGTCTTACTTTATCGCCCTTGGTAGAGTAGTGTGGTGTCACCCAGCTCACAGCAACCTCCAACTTCTGGGCTTAGGCAGTTCTCTTGCCTTAGCCTCCTTAGCAGCTGGGACAACAGCACCCACCACAACACGTGGCTATTTCATTGAACTTATTAACAGCAGTGCATCGAGAACTGATTTCTCCACAATGCCAGTTACAAAATTCTGCATCAAGTGTTGGCAGTCATATCCTGTTCTTTCTGAGACTGTGTTGAGCCGCCTTCTTCCATTTCCAACAACATGTCTTTGTGAAACAGGGTTTTCCAGTTTGTTAGTTATCAAGTCTAAATACAGAACTAGACTTCTTGTGGAAAATGATCTTTGTTTTATTAACATTCGCAATTTGATGGTTGATAATTCTGTATTTTAGGTTTTGACAATGGCTATATGCATAAATTACTTCAGAGTCTGATGAAATTAAATTCAAACCCTTTTCTGTACCTATTCTCTGAAGTCAATCTTTAAGGATCGTTACAGTCCCAGATGGTTCTTTCATGATTGTCTCTCTGGGTTTCTCTGATAAAGTTTGAGACTAGATACTTTCCCTCATGGAACTATCAGATTCCTTTTAATTAATTTGTAATAAAAAATTAATGCTTTCAGTGATATTCTTAGATTTAAATATCTCTAAATGCTTTCCCATATATATTTAATTACTTAGGGGAAAACTGCTGAGTTCCGTGTTCTTTAGTCTACCTTTTGCCACACTAGAACCTCTCATTTTCAAGGTGTAGAGCCTGGGATAGTAGCCATTTTTGTGGAAAGAGAACTGCTGCTTTAGGATCAGGTGTTGGGCAGAAGCCATAATCTTCTCTGTTTCCCTAACCTATCATGGAACCCTCCATTGAGTTGTATGGGCCAAGAGCAATTGGCATCTGTATTTTTGACTTGTTGCACCTATATTAGAGTTTTCTCCTTCATAAATGTGGACATGGTAGAGGAAAGCAGCCCCCTTTACCTGTCCATTACTTGGTTTTATGGTTTCTGTAGGAAGAGCTGAGTGGAGAAGAGAAATGTTGATAGCCTTCTGCATTTGAGGAGACCATCTAGCCCTAAAACCGCAACTTAGGTAAGAGGGAACTCTTGTGTTTTAGGTTGAGTACTCCTATTTTCTGGAACATGGGCAAGGTGAAAGTGGTAGGAGAAGGAACAAGTTCAGTGAGTTCTGGCTAGATGTCACAGATTCTGACTGTTTTCAGAGATTTAGTAGACTATCTCTTATAAATAATATTCTTTATTTGATTTGCAGTCTTACGATAATTATCAGATACTTTTTTTTTTTTTTTTGAGACTTACTGTGTCACCCTTGGTAGAGTGCTGTGACATTACAGATCACAGCAACCTCCAGTTCTTGGGCTTACATGATTCTTTTGTCTCCCTCTCAAGTAGCTGGGACTATAGGTGTCTGCCACAGTGCCCAGCTATTTTATTTTATTTTATTTTGGTTGTAGTTGTCATTGTTGTTTGGCAGACCTAGTCTGGATTTGAACCCACCAGCTCTGATGTATGTGGCTGGAGCCCTTAGCTGCTGAGCTACAGGCACCAAGCCAATTCTCAGAGACTTTTAAGATGGCTTCTTGGGTAAAGTACTTGTTTCCTCTAGCTACCTTTTTGGAATTTGCTTCTTACTACTGGTTTTACAAATGAATATTTTACATAGCATTCTCAGACAAGAAATGTATCTTATCTCATGAGATGGTTCCTGTATATACTACTGTCTTCTTAAGCATTAAATTTGGTTCTTTTAAAATTCTATCTTGTCATTTTATAACCTTTGAAAAATTCAAATTTGTCTTGTTCTGTTTTAATTTTTAAAAGCATTTCAAATAATGTTATTGTTACATTGTAAAAGCAAATGAAATAATAAAAGTGTTTGTTTACCACAGGGAACTTTAATAGAAGAGTTGCTGTTTTCTTCTTTTTAATACAGAGTCTCATTGTGTCACCCTGGATAGAGTGCAATGGCATCACAGCTCACAGCAACCTAAAACTCTAGGGCTTAAGCGATCCTCTTGCTGCAGCCTCCCAAGTACCTGGGACTACAGGGACCCACCCACCCTGGCTATTTTTTTTTCCTTTTTCTTTCTTTTGTTGTTGTTGTCATTGTTATTTGGCAGGCCCAGACTGGGTTCGAGCCCGCCAGCTCCGGTATATGTGGCTAGTGCCCTAGACAGGCACGGAGCCTGAAGAGTTGCTCTTTTTCAAAGAGATCTGAGTAGTTTGGATTGTGCTGGGTTACCCTGATTTTGTTGTTGTTGTTATTGTTGTGTTGTTGTTACTGTTCCCCCTGATTATAGTATGCTTATGTGACTTCTGTTTTACTTTTTTTTACTTCGTGTGCTGCTCATTTATAGATTGACAAGAACTATTTTGTGTGTTTTGAGAACCTTCTGTGCCTTTAGGTGGGTTAGGGGATAGGGAATAAAATTATAAATAAAATGGGAATTAAACAAAAGATAGTAGCTTAGGATAATGTTGATTGTGTAAAAGAAAGTGTCACAAATAGGAGTTATTTTGCCCCTTAGGAGGCTGAATTTTTTTATTTTTCTGATAATTGCATATTAAGGAAAAGTTAAGAAATTTCATTATAGTATGTAGTAGCCCAGTAGAATTTCCATCAGCTTTGGTCTCTGAGGGAGTCAAACATTGCCAAGAGTTTACTGTGCATAGATGAGTTTTGTTCGTTTGTTTTGTTTTAAAGACAGAGTCTTGCTCAATCTCTCAGGCAGGGGGTAGTGGTGTTGTCATTGCTCAGTGCAGCCTCAAATTCGTGGCTCAAGTGATCCTCCTACCTCAGCTTCTGGAATGCCCGTGACTATAGACGTGTGCCACCATGCCCATCTAATTTTTTAAATTTTCATAGTGAAAGATTTCCCTGTTACTTAAGCTAGTCTCTAACCCCTTAGCTCAAGGAATACTCCTGCCTCAGTCCCCCAGAGAGCTAAGGTTACAGGGTTACTGTGAGAGCCATTTGTGAGATTTGATCATGGTTTTCTATTCCTGATTAAGTTGGCAAACCACACAATTTGAATTGTTGATTTTTTATATCATCATTTATTGATAGACGGGTATCATTGATAGCTTATGTATTAAAATACTTTTTAATATCTTATTGTATATTTTTAAGTGGGATATAATTTGACTAATAATTATTTTTCATTTTGCAGCATTATCTGCATATCAGAGGTACTACAGTTTACAGGCTGACTACTGGAAGGTTGGTATATATTTAAAAACTAATTTTATTTTCCTTTGGGAGTAGATCATACTCAAAATATATCTACTTTGTGATTTTATTAATGACAAAACACTAATTTTAAAGAGGGATTCATGTAGAGTGTAAGCTGGTGCACTTGGGTTTGAGAAAGACATTTCCAGACAAAGACTAGGTTGAAAGAAGAAAAAGTTTATTTTACTTTCCACACAGGAAAAAGGGCCAACAAAGAAGAAAGAGATGTTGATTCATATTGGCAGAGTGTTGCGTGACCGGAGACAAAAGGGGACAAGCAGCTTTGCCTGGGTGCAAGCTCGCTTCTGTAATGTTAAAAGGTGCAAGAAGCAGGCTACACCTCAAGATTGGCATGCAGCAATCATTTCTGGCCACCTTTTATACACTGGTGGTTACATATACACTTAATCAATGATCTAAAACATTTACCATTATCTAACGTATTCTATTTAATTTTATTTATTTATTTATTTTTTTAATTATTTTTTATTGAGTCATAACTGTGTACAATGGTTCAACTTGGAGTACAGTGTGCGGGCTTCCCATACAATCGGAGATATTTTTATCTACCTGATGAATGTAACATTCATGATATTTTCTCATTAACTATGTGAAAACAATTTTGATCCGTATTTAGAAGATTTCTCCTGACCCTTCACATATGCACCATAAAGGGTGAGATCACACTCTCTTTACATTATTCCGTCTCTTTCCATCTGCCAGCAAACCTAACAAGCAATTTTAAAATAATGGAAGAATTAAATTCTCATTGGTGGCATCATTTTCCTTTTTCACGTATGTCTTCAGCAGACTTATTCTAGCAATTCCATTAATATAGCTGTTGCAAAAAAAGAAAAAAACCTGTGCAAATGGCATATTGTAAAATTAAATGGTAACATATTGTGTTGCTTGGGATCACAGTGAAGTCTAGAGGCAAAATAGAAATAACAGATGCAATATAAATGCAGAGTTATTATGTGTGTCGTACTGGAATTCACCGTCGCAAAATTAGCCCAGTGTGCTCTACCTGAGCAAAAGCTGGGGGAAGGAAAAAGAGAGATAGAGAGAGAGGGGGAATGTTTTCCCATCAATATAAATAAAGAGACAGCAACATTTTCATCTTAGTTTGGTAATACATTTTGAAAAGTCATTGTACACTAAATGGATTTTTTTTAATGAAATTTTCAATAAAGAGAAATGGTCCTACAAAAATGTTAATTTTCAACATTAATATGGTCCTACAAAAATATTTTTTGGACTATGATATTTCAAAATTTCCTTTTTAATTAGTGAATTTATTAGTGTGAATGAGTCTAAAGTCTACCCTACAGCAATGTATAGAGGTGTTTCCTCATTTTATTACTCCCTTTGTGGTATTGCGAGTCTGATTTGGGCAGGACCCCAATCCAAATGCACTATATTTTTAGTTGACGTATAAAGATGGATATATAATTGAATAAATAATTGAATTTAATTATTTGTTGAATAATTTGTGTTTTAGTATCTCTAATACTTTATTAATCACCTCTTTGGTAGTGTATCATATAATCCAAGTCCAGTCCAGGTTTTTCTTTTATTTATTGAAGATTAACATGAGGTCGCATGTAATGAGGTTACACTGTTGGCATGTGTTAGGTAGAGTCCAAGATGTAGTTGTGCCCCTCACCCAGGAGGTCTGCCATATGCTTTAGATTGGGCCTATTAGGTGAGAACAGAGCAATCCTCCTTCCTCTTACTCCAACCCCTCCCTTCCTCTCTTCTCCTCTTCCTGTCATCTCAGTAACACACGAGTTCAATTGTGTTTTTCTCTCCTGTCCCCATGCAGTTGTTCCTCTACTGGCTTTGTGTTAGGATTAAGTGCACAGGATACTTGCTTCTCCATTTTTGTGATATGTTACTAAGTAGAATGTTCTCCATCTCTTCATACAAAAGACATGAAATCTCCATCTTTTTATGGCTTAATAGTATTTGACAGTATACATTTAATGTATTCTGTATTGAATCCCATTCATGTATTGATGGGAACTTGAATAGATTCTATATCTTGGTAATTGTAAATTGAGCTACAATAGACATTATAGTCCATATGTCCTTATAGTAAAGTGATTTTTCCCCCTTGGAGATAGATACCTAGTAATGGAATTTCAGGATCAAATGGAAGGTCTACTTTTGAGTTCTTTGAGGATTCCTCATACTTCTTTCAAAAGTCACTGTATTAGTTTACAATCAGACCAATAGTGTAAAGTGTTCCCTTTTCTCCACACCCATGCAAGTCCTGCAACTTTAGAATTTTGTGAGGTGGGCCATTCTCACTGGGGTTAGGTGATATCTCTAGGTGGTTTTGATTTGCATTTTTCTGATTATTAGGGACAATGAGCATTTTTTCATGTACATTTTTGCCATTCATTCTGTTCATGTCTCTTGCCTAGAGATAAAATGGGACTGTTTGCTCTTTCTCTCTGTCTCTTTTCTTTTATTAATTTGAGTTTTCTGTAGATTCTGATTATCAACTCTTTGTCAGATTTGTAAATGCAAATACCTTTTCCCATTCTGAAGGCTGTTTGTTTTAACTGTTCTGTCCTTAGCTGTGCAGAAGCTTTTTAGATTTATTCAGCCCCATTTATTTTTTTATTGTTGCTGCAATTGTCAATGGAGTCTTGGTCATAAGATTTTCTCCCAGGCTGATAGCATCAAGAGCTTTTTCCACTTTTTTCTAGGACTTTTATTGTTTTGTGTCTTATATTTGAATCTTTTATCCATCTTGAGTCGATTTTTATAAGTGGTGAAAGGTACAGGTCCAGTCTCTGTCTTTCTGATAACCAGGCAGAACTGGTTATCCAGTTCTCTCAGCACCATTTATTGAATAGAATTCTTTGCCCCAGGATATGTTTTTGTCTGGTTTATTGAAGACAAGTGGCAATATGAGGCTGGTTTCATCTCTAGGTTTTCTATTCTGTTTTATGTCTGTATTTTTGTGCCAATACCATCCTGTTTTGATCATGGTAGACCTGTAGTATATCCTGAAGTCTGGTTAAGTGATGCCTCTAGATATTTTTTATTACTAAAAATTTCTTTGTCTATATGGGGCTTTTTATTGTTCTGCATATTTGAAGAACTATTTTTTTAGTTCTTCAAAGCATGATGTTGGTATTTTAATGAGGATTGCATTAAATCTGTAGATTGCTTCAGGTAGTGTAGACATTTTAATGATGTTGATTCTTCCCAGCCAAGTGATGGGAAGAACAACATATGTTCTTCCCAGGTTTGTTTTTT
The DNA here is from genome assembly GCA_963574655.1 of Perodicticus potto. Lineage (NCBI taxonomy): Eukaryota > Metazoa > Chordata > Mammalia > Primates > Lorisidae > Perodicticus > Perodicticus potto. The sequence continues at coordinate 2,601 of CAUYRH010035060.1, read as the reverse complement.
CTGGCAATCTAAAGGAAATTAAAAGCAATTCCCTCCATAGTAATAGCTCTTATTTTTTCATAAAATATAAGAGATCCCTTTTCTCAACAGAATAAAATAGGAAAGTGAAAAACAGAACATACCAAATCATGTATTTTCAGATAAAATTACTGTTTTTTGTTTTTTTTTTTAAATTTTTCCCATGCCACTTCCCACACAATTCTGTAGTTCTTTCACTAATATTTCCCTTTCCTTTTGTTCTCTTCCTGGACAAAGTAAAGCAACTTCACCTCTCATGACAGAAAAAAAAATAATTTTGTGAGAATATTGTTAAATTTTTTAAGCATATAGTAAGCATTTTTAACAACCACAGATATAAGTGATGCCATATTATAATTACTATTCAAAAAGCACTACCTCAGCCATCACAAGTTGCAGAATCAGTACAACTGTTTTTTTTAAAAAAAACTTTCTTAAGTGTTTTTAGTGCTTTGGTTTAGGTGGGTGTGAAATTTTTTGGCTCAAAATATGACTGAAAAACAGTCACTAGAGGTGAGAATAAAAATCACTATAAAGTCAGTTCTAAGAGCAGAATAAATCAGTCTACTTATTGCTTATAAAGCACAGTTGTTTTGCTGGCTAGTTTAGAAAATAGTGATCAGGTAACAAGATGCCATCTGGGCCAGCCATGGACAAAATGTAATAGCAGATGCTGATAATTATGAATAACAGCACATTTAAAATCAATTGGGCAATTAAATCCTTATTTGTGCCATTTATCTGGTTTTAGAATGTATGCCAGTTGATCAAGTAGGAAGGAATAACAGGATCACAAGGAGACACTGAATAATTGAGACTTTCCTGTGTACAACTAAAACCTCAGTGGAGGTGAAAGAGCTTGTCCACACCAAAGAGGTCCCATAGCAACAGTCGACTTAAGCCAGACTGTAGGGGCCAGAGATTGTGGGACTTTGACACATTAGTGCCATAGACTCATAGTACTACCTAAGTCAAAGAAAAGGACTACTTGTTACTTTGAATCCAACCAGATCCTTTTTAAAATATACAAGGAAAAGAGAGAAGTCATGTGAAGAGATAAAATGCTTCACATTAGCCAAACACGTACCTTACCAGAGCTTAAAATTTACACACTGAGAGTGCATATTCTAATCAAACCCAAAGAGAAGAGCTCAAAGCTAAGGAATTAGATTTTGAATTATTAAATTCAAATTAATAATTTCCTCCAGAGGACTTTCTCAAAGTTTTCTAGAGCAAATGATTGTTTGCAACTTTATAGAGAAAAATATCATGTTAAAAGAGCTATAATTTTATGGAAAACAGACATCCTTGTTTTAGAGGAACATCAAACATTTTTGCTAAATGTTGGAAAACATGTATTTCTCGTAAACATCAGTAAATGCCAAACAGTGATTTTCGACTTTTTCTACTGACATTGTAAAAACTGGCCTGGAGATAATAGATTGTTGATATCTAGAAGGCTCACATTCCTTGCCCCAAACTCCCCAAATCTATACCTTTTCCAATTGCAATAGTCTAATTCCACAATTTGATTTTAAGCTTATTTTTTGGTATCAGAGTTTCAGAATTAATGGAACCTTAAAGATTCTCACATATTCACTCAATATCTAATTTCCTTCTGTATGAAAACAAAAACGTAGTCATATAGCTTATTTCCTGAGCCAAGTTCATATTGACCTAAATGTTTATGAGAAGACATCTTTTTCTTCAACAAAAGAATTATATTTTTCTCTAATGTATTCTCATTGCACTTCAGATTTCTCTGGTTCTACTAGGAATTGCTTTACATCAAATTATACAAAATCTAAAACAAGAGGAATTTGCTTGAGTTAACCATTTTTTATATAAAGAAACTACTCATATATAAGTATGCTATAAAGTGCTAATTAAGGGAAATATTAAAAATGAGAAAATGAAACTACTTATAAACATTTGCAATATTATTATGACTTTGTTCATTTTCTATCAAAATTGGAAACTGGCAATAATTGCTACTTTTTAATCAGTGTTCACTAATCTAGAGCTTACTCTTAATAGCTGTTATGTATTAAATGCTTCTTTTGTTTGGAAAGATGTACTTTCATATGTTAACCTTGGTAATTTCTGGATGATAAAGCTTATATTCATAATTATATAATAAACAAATATTATAAACATGCTTTTAAGATGTTATAACAAGTAAATTATGTTATTTTATGCTAAATTATGTTTTTTCATTTTTATTTTTCAAAAGTTCTAAATTCTTATAAAGCTTTAGTAAGTGAATGATGGCACTCCCACAGAGTTTGCACACTGATTTCGGTGTCCAAAACAAATCAGCCTATATTGCATATATACAAAGTTACATGGATGGAGCTGGAACATATTCTTCTTAGCAAAGTATCTCAAGAATGGAAGAAAAAGTATCCAATGTACTCAGTCCTACTATGAAGCTAATCTATGGCTTTCATATGAAGGCTAAAACCCAGTTATAGCACAAGAAATGGGAAGGGGGCCAGGGAGGAGAGGAGAGGGGGGAGGATGGATGGAGGGAGGGTGATTGGTGGGATCACACCTATGGTGCATCTTACAAGGGTACAAATG